>JAJEJH010001850.1:0-16294 GCA_026122585.1 Anacardium occidentale
GGACTACAAAGTCAAGGTTCTCCGGAACAAGCAGATTCCTCTAGTGAAGGTCTTATGGCGCAGTCAGAGAGCAGAGAAAGCCACTTGGGAGATAGAGTCTGAGATCAGATAGGTTCCCAGAGTTATTCAGGTAAATTCCGGGGTCGGAATTTTTATAAGGGGGAAGAAAATGTAGAATCCTAGATTCCAAAAGCCTTTTCGGTTAGAGTTTTAGGGTTAGAATCGAGATTCAGAGAGAGATTGGGAGTCTGGTTAAGTTCAGGGGTGAGTTGGTAAGTTTTCGGAGCCATGCGGTTTCCGTTGGAATCCTTTCGGAAGGATTCGATTAGGCGAGTGAGCGGGAAATGAATTAAGTTCATTTTCCCTGGTGCACGCCCGTGCATCATTGGTGCACGCCCGTGCGTGGCATGGTATTTAAGTGAGAGCCGAGAGAAATGTCCTTTCTTTACTCACCCAAGTTTCTTTTAGCCATTTTCTCTCTTCAATTTCAGCTCCTCCTGTTCCTAGAGAGGGAATCCAGCTGCAAGAAGCTCCCAATCCGATTAGAGAGCCAAGAGATTAGAGATTTGTGAAGTTTCCCGAAGCATGGCTAGAGGTAAGTGTTCTCTTACCTTTTCCTTGAGTTTCCTGGCATGTTTTGTGCTTCTTGATGCCATGGATGTGTTCCTTGCATGTGGATGATTGTGTGAGATAATTATATGGCCTTGCATGTTGATTTGGATGACAAATTTCCACCCTTGAAGCATGCATGTGTGTATGTATGGCCTTAGAAAGAGAAAAGAGATGTGTCCATGGTAGATTCCATGTTTGATGATGCATGTTGCATGTGAAGCTTGAATGGTGATGTTTGAAGTGTTGGGAATGTATATTTGAAGTGTGATTGCAATTGGATGTGTTTTGATTGGCCGTTTTGTGCATTTTCCGAGCGGTGCTTTGTTGAAAAACCAGATGCACGACCGTGCGCCAGAATGGCACGGTCGTGAGCCTGTGTTTCTCCAGATGCACGCCCGTGTTCACGACCTGTGCACGGCCAGAAAATGTACATGCACGCCCGTGTGTCCGCATACGCACGCCCGTGCGTAGGCATTTTCAGTGACAATGAATAGTGAATTCCAGTAGCTTGCACGACCAGGCGCACGACCAGCGCACGGTCCCGTGCGTCAGGGTGCACGCCCGTACACGTTTCATGCACGCCCGTGCACGTTTCATGCACGCCCGTGTATCAGCAGAGTTTCAGAAAAATGATTATTAAATGAGAATTTAAGCATGCGAATTTAGAATAAAGGTTAATTGGCTTCAGATAAGCATCAGATGAGCATGTAATCAGTTAATAAACTGCATGTGCATATCATGACATGACATGTAGTTTCAGAGAGGATCAGGGGATCCGAATTCAACAGTATTCAGAACCCGATGTACGGGTAAGAGTATAGGATGAATACAAGGGGGCATCTGTGGGAATCAGCCTTCTGACACCAGTCAGAACGCTCAGCAGTATTTCAGATTTAGTTCCTGACACCAGTCAGATGATCAACAGTATTTCAGTATTACCATCTGACACCAGTCAGATTGGGCAGCAGCGATTATTCAGCAGCTTTCTAGCCAGTAGCTAGAATGGTTAACCCACATGGCCAGGATGCCGAATCCCTGTATTACCCAGTCTGATCAGCACAGCAGGTACCCGAGGGTACAGAGAGAGGTATTCAGATGCATGCATCCAGTTTTCAGTTAGCATGACATGACATACACATCATGACGTGCATACATATGACATTAATAAATGAATGAGATCCAGATGAGCAGTTTCCAGATTCCAGCAAGCGCATAGATGTATGATTAGGGCCGAGGCCCAGGTATGTGTTGGTTTATATGATTGTTTGTGCTTGCTTGGGTATTGAGGGAAGTAAAGAGCGCTTACTGGGTGATCTTTACCTCTTCACTTAGGTTTCCAGCAAGTTTTCCTATTTTCCAGCTTATTGGATGCTTGCTGTGTGTTGAGCATATTTTTCCAGCATGATATGATGATGAAATGTTGAGATGTATGATGATTCTTGAGATGAATATGCAATGTATGTATGTATGTTGCTTGGGTATGCTTTGGATGAGAAATGCATGAGATTTGTTATGCTAAATGAGAAATGTATAAGTTGAATGTGTTTATGGGCATGAGAATATGTTATGTTTGGGATTAATTGAAAGATGATTGAGTTTTGGATGAGTTGGTGTGGGATTTTCTGGGTTTTCAGACGCATTCTGTAGATTCTAGGTTGAGCACATGACCGTGCGCCCGAGGGGACACACCCGTGTAGCCTCAAATCTGCATGGACACGGCATTGCATCCTGCCCGTGTGTGTATGAAAATCCACACACACGCCCGTGTGCCCGAAAGGACACGCCCGTGTGTGAGATCCCCATTTGTGCACGCTCGTGTAGGTAAGACACGGGAGGGTGCTGAGGCAGACACACGCCCGTGCAGTGTGATACACGTCCGTGTGCTCAGCCATGCACGCCCGTGCAGTGTGATACACGTCCGTGTGCTCAGCCATGCACGCCCGTGTATTCGCACCACATGCCCGTGTGGTCAGCCTTTTCCTTGATTTCTTGAGAAATTTTCCAAAATGTTGCACGCCCATCAGCACGAGAGGCTCACGGTCCCGTGTACCTTGACACACGCCCGTGCACACTAGCACACACGCCCGTGTGGCTTAAGAAAGAAAAAAATGAGATTTTTAATTAAAGTTAAGTTACCCTAAGTTTCCCTAAGTGAATTTTAAGCAAACGAAACATAAGAATAAGATGAGAAAACATCATTTCATGCATGATTAATGAGCATTGAGCATGACATGTCATATACAAGATATTTTCATAAAGGGATCTACGGATCCGAGAGATGTTTTAAAAAGTATATATATACGATGTTCCGGACATCAGTTAAGGGTGGATACGAGGGGGCACCTGTGAGTTCGCACGCCCGCAGAGAGGGAAACCATGGTTCGTCAGAGAGAACATGGTCGTGCACGAGTAGTTTTCTTATAGGTTTGAACTCATACGGCCAAGGTGTCGAATCCCTGTGTTTATCAAACTAGCCAACATAGCAGAGTTATTTTCCAGATACAGTACTTTTGATACTATTTTCTGATATACTATATGTATATGTATGAGGATCTTCGGATCAGAGATTTTTATGAGGAGGAGTTTTCAGAAAAGATGTATTTTCAGAAAATCAACCCGAGGGGTAAAGTTTTATGAGAAAATGAGATTTACATGGCATCAGAGCATGCATATCATGTCATGTACCATATACATGAGAACATATGAGATAAAAGCAAAGTACAGAGCATAAAACAGACAAGAATTCTGAAAACTTAATGATTAAAGAAAGTAAAGAAATAAGAAATAAGATAAGATTGAGAAACAGTAAGCTGCGAATCCGAGGTCTGATCGAGGATCAGCCTTTGCTTGATGACATGTCTGTGTAAGAGATAAGAAATGCTTACTGAGTGATTTTGTCACTCACCCTTTTCCCTTCCTTTCTCTTTTGCAGGTCAGTGAGTTTTGGGGACTGAGATGCGGCGATCAGCTGTGAGGTTTTGGGGACATGGCTCGGTAGCTAGCTTTATAGTATTTTCGGCTCATTTGCTTCATAAATCGCATCTCATGTATTTATGTTTGTGTGTATTCTATTATTACGCACTGTTGTATGACATATTTTAATACATGAGCAGCATGGGATTTCAGAAAAGTCTTTGTGACTTATTTTATTAAAGTTTTTATATTTTACGCTTCCGTATATAAATTTTCAAGTATTTTGAGTAGTAGTTTAAATTCTTTTCCCTCGTAGGGGTCTCCGTCACTGGCACATTTTCATTATTATTATATATTTATATATATATATATTTTACAGCTGCGCACAGTAGGCCTGGGGCAGGGGTCACTACATTACAAGAGTACTTAGACACTTTCAATTACCTTTATCATAAAGTAGGAATACGCAAGGATCAGGCCCTCAATTTCTTTCTCTCTAGACTCATTGACATTTTTTAGATGTTAGTAAAAATGTTCAAACTACACTCTCTTATTGATGCTTATTCCTTGGAAAAATTACAAGATATCACCGTGACAACACTTAAGGGTTACCCAAAACCAATATTCAAACCTCCAGGTTAGTCTCCCACTTATATAAACCTAAACACTACCACACTGCAAATTGCTAGCCATATACACCACCATAAACCTAATTCCGAAATAAATTTATTACCTACTTCCAACATTCTTCAGTTATCCTATCCACCTAACAATAACAACCATACTTAACCTTCATCAAGTAAGGATTTTGATAAGAAAAGGGCAAAAGAGATATGTTTTTGGTGTAATGAAAAATGTACAATAGGACATCAGTGTAAGAGAAAACATGTTTATACCCTTCAATTACATGTTGATACAAGAGATGAGGAATCAAAGAGTGTCATATACATGAAGGAGTATAAGCTGAGCTTTATGCATATATCCCTTAATGCACTACATGGAGCAATAGGACCTAAGACTATAAGACTTCCTAGAGTGGTTGGTAGAAGAATGCCTTATATTCTAGTTGATTCTAGGAGCATCCACAATTTCATTAATGCACAAACAATAAAGAAGATGGAATGTGCTTTGACTCTAGTTGAAGAAACCAAAGTCATTGTTGCTAATAGACAAGAATTAACATGTAATGCTATTTGCAAGGCTTTTACCTAGAAGTTACAAGATTAGAATTTCTTTGCAAATGTCTTTGTTATTCCTTTGGATAATTATGATTTAATATTGGGTGCACAATGATTTGCAACCCTTATAGATATACTCTAGAACTTTGAGAAATTATCTATGAGGTTCTTGTTAAAAGTGAAACAGTACATATTGCATAGTAAAAGGGGCAAGAGTGTATCCTTAGTAAATGAAGACCAATTGGAGAAACTCTTACATAAGAAACAATAAATTCCTTCTATTTAAATGGCATTTCCACTAAGTGTAAGTAGTTTAGTTGAGTTCTTTATGCTATAGACCAATGATGACTATACAGTTATAAATTAGATAGAACTTGAAAAACTACTCGATTGTTATCAAGACGTATTTTAGGAAATAAAAAACTTCCTCCCCAAAGATGTTAGGATCATTGAATTACCCAAGGAAAGGGCACAACTAGTTCAGACCTTATAGATATGAGGGACTTTAGAAAGATATTATGGATAAATTTATCAAAGAGATGCTAAACTTGGAGTTATTAGAGCTAGTTGTCGTTTGTATTTCAGTCCCTTCGTGATGGTTAGGAAAAAAAGATAAGTGATGAGGTTTTGTATAGACTATAAGTCATTGAATCAAATAACCGTTAAAAACAAGTACCCAATCTCTATCATAAAATAGCTTCTAGATAAATTGGAACGGGCTTAAATTTTTTCAAAAATTGACTTAAGGACAGGTTATTGGAAAATTAGAATGCATTTATAGTTTATTGGTAAAATCACCTTCAAAACTTATAAAAAGCATTATGTGTTTTTAGTTATGCCTTTTGGACTCACTAATGCAGTTTCCATCTTTCAAGATGTTATGAATTCTATCTTTAAGTCTCATTTAAGGAAGTTTGTCTTAGTTTTTTTATGACATCCTAATATATAGTGGAAGCAAATCAGATCTCTTAATTCACTTGAGGATGGTTATTGAAATATTAAGGCAAAATAATTTTTATGCTAAGAGGAGCAAATGCACTTTTAGATGTACTTAAATTTCTTACCTTGGACAAATCATTTCATCTAAAGGAGTGATGGTAAATCCTACAAAGATATAAGGTGTCTAAGAATGGCCACCACTTAGAAATATAAAGCAACTGAAGGGATTCCTAGGTTTAATAGGTTACCACAGAAGGTTTGTTAAGGGTTATGGACAAATAGCCAAGCCTGTTTCTAATTTATTAAAAAAGAATGTATTCCAACGGGGTAAGTTAGCTTAATAATCCTTTGGTCAACTTCAAAATGTTATGGTAACTACATTTGTCCTAACACTATTAAGTTAGCTTAATAATCACTTTATTTCATAAAATAACTATATGGGACCTTTCGAGAGTGAGTGTCATAGTCAAGAAACTCATCTTTATTATCTACTAAAAAGGCTTATGGAAAGACTTTCACAATTATATTTAGTAATGTCAAGAATGTTAGTTGTATAAGTCAGAAGATGTGGCATCCCTTAGGTTCTTACAACCCTTATTAATCCCCACCATTGTATTTTCCAACTTAACAATGGATTTTATTGATGGTCTACTAAAATCACGAGGGAAGGATACAATCCTAGTTGTGGTGAATCGTCTTACTAAAATATGTACACTTTATTGGTCTCAACCATCCTTATTCAGTACCTACGCTTGCTCAGGCTTTCCTGGACTAAGTTTACAAACCACATGGGTTGCCTAATTCAATCACTAGTGATCAATTACATTTAATATATAAATTCAAAGAATGATTTTCTAATTGATTATATTTAGAGGATAAAATAATGATTGAAGATTGATAAATCACAAAATTATTTTTTCCATTGTGGGCAAATGATACAAAATGAATACCAACGAATAGATTGCAATCTCTAGGCAATAAGGTGTTTATTTGTAAATTGAGGTGCAAGATGTTGCTTTTGTAGTTGATAGCCTTTCAATAACACGTGACATGAGAAAAACCAAAAAATAAAAAATAAAAAATAAATAAAACTACTTTATAACAATTGCCCCTTAATTTTCATAGTGTACTCAATATTTTAAAGATTTTTTTGGCTATTGACTTGAATGAATGTTTAGTGTAAATTTGTGAGATTTTGACAATGACTCTTTAGATAGTAGAATCATCGTCCTATATGTGCCTAAGTTGCATCATAGGATGGAAAACATGTTTTGGGGTTGATTTGAACAATTACAATCGATTTTCACTTTACCCTAGTCTAGATATAAAAGGAGAATAAATCGCTTCAATTTTTTCATATCTCGAGCGTTTCTAAGTCTTTTATAGTATGATATTCCTAAAAGTGTGTTTCTATCGATTGATTAAATGGCTAACTTCACCAATTTTACAAAATGGAAAGTTATTCAACTTCAAGATTTCTTTATTATCCACAAACTTAATTTACTTATCTTGTGAAGGTGAAAACTAATGTAGCACAATGTTTGTTTGTCCATGGTGCGATAAGGAAGTTTAAAGTATAACTCTTGTTTGAAGGAAGATGACACAATCGACAAATATTATACCAAAATTTTAAGATAGTTGATAAAGGACATAAGTTTCCTTATGCCTATAATGGATAAGGGTATGTCCTTCGCATAGACACATAAAAGCATTTTGACTCGTAATGGCTTTCCTAATGAAGATACAATGGGCAACCTTGCTCAAACTTACTTAGTGCGAGGAGATCTATGCACATGTTTCTCTTCTTTCCCCATTTCGAGCTTGTGTCAAAAAACTATATCTCATGGCTAATCATGAAATGATGTTTCATAGGGATGATAAGGAATTAGAGACTTAAAATTTAAGATGGGTGTTTCGATTGAGTTTAGAGTTTAGATTCTTGTGTAAGTTATGACTAGATATAAAATTAGAAACAACTCAATAATGACTTACGTTATTTGATTTGTTCTAAAAAAATGATTTGATTCATATCATATTGGTTTGTGTCGATTTGGATACAAATTGGTTTAATTTTAAATTTAATCTAAATTATATTTCATGTAAAACAACTCAAGACTAATTCAATTATTTTATATCTTTTCGTGTTGGAATCAAAATTTGTCCATTCTAAATCGAAGACAAAACTAACGAAGAGGATGTCGACGATAGTTTCCGAAATTGATAGGGCCAAACTATCATTTTAAACTCTCAGTGGGTCAGGCAATCCCAGCAAAACCCTACAGTCGCTTTTATCTAATTCTTCCCTGGACACTTCCAACTTCATTTCTCCCAACGGCTCTCTCCCTCAGGTTAGCTTCACTTTCTCCATTTCGCCTCGGTTTTATTTTCAAAGATTTATTTTCTTTTACCATTATTATTTATTTTTTTGAAAAATTAATTTCAGGCGATTTTTGAGTTATATATTCTCAATTCCATCTGTTATCGGTCCTGGACTGGATGGGTCCTCTAACACTAGCTGTTGATTCGAAAAGCACTTCTTCAGCTTCTTCAGGTAATCAAAAAGCGCTTTTTCATTTTCGCTCTAAATTACTTCTTAATTATTCTCCATTAATTTGGGCTTGGACAACGTGGTTTAAACACTTCGTATTAATTTGGTTAATAATTTACATAAAATTATTTTTTTAAAAGCAGTGGAATAATAAGCTTTAGGAAAATACAGTTTGACTTAGTTGAAGTGTTTTCAGAAAACAGTTTGTGATAAAAGGAAAAGGTAAAAAATGTGAAAAGAAGGAAGTTTTCTATGTTTTCGATTCTGAAAATAGTTTTTGAATGGTGTAAAAAAAGCTTCTTTTTTTTTTTTTTTTTTTAATGAAATAAAACTCAGTTTGGTTAGTTGAAGCGTTTTCAGAAAACAGTTTGTGATAAAAGGAAAAAAAGAATCTAATTTCTATGTTTTTGATTCTGAAAATAGATTTGTGTATTCTATATCAAACGCATTTTTGTAATGTAATATTACAGTTTGGTTTAGTTCAAGTGTTTTCAAAAAAGTTGTTTGTGAAAAAAAAAAAATTGTTTTCTATGTTCTTGTGTTTTTGTTTCTCAAATTTGAATATTATATCAAAAGCATTTTTTGGGTATTAAACATGTTGAAATACAACTTTAAATCCTTCTATTGTTTTATAATTTAAACTTGCCAGTTATAGATTTATTTATTTGCTAGACTGGGATTAGTTCTTATTAAGTGTTTTTTCGTTGTACAATCTAACAAGAAAATTCTTTCAAAATAGGGGATGTGCAATCTCTGGAAAAAATGTGTTTGGTTTAAAGTTTTTTGATATTAAGAAAAAAAAGAAAGTTCATCTACAGTGCCTTGATGAGCTCACTAGACTTGTTAAGTTTTAGAAAAATTATATTTGTAACAATGAACTTGTAATGAAATATGTACTAATTGATTTATTTTGTGGGGAAAAGTTTTTTCTTTATTCAATGTTGTTTATGATTTGAGCAGGTGATACATTTTTGCAGATGTATCGTACAAGAAAACACAGAAGTTGCAGCTGGAAACAAGGAGGCCATTTGCATCAGTTAGCATGGAAGAGCAGAAACCATTTGATTTCTTTCGTGCTTTATTTGGTATGTGCAATTTTACTTTAAGTTTCTTATGGTGAAAGATGGAAAAATCCTATTGTATTTTACAGTTTGTGTAATGTTGGGAAGTTAATCAAGCCTTGATTAAGAAGTCCGCTATTGATTGATTTGGCTTCTTTTTTTTTTTTTTTTTTAAATGATTGTATTGATTGCCTTTGATTGTTTTTTCTTTTCTCTATTCTTTTTCTTATTTGTATGATTTGTTAATAGTTTTAGGTCCTAAATCCTTTGTATAAATTTGTTTTTTGCATAACAGAAAAATGTGGTTCAGTCTATCCAAACATAAATATTTGTTTCATGGTATTAGAGCCTGGCTAAAATTATTCTCCGATGCCAAAGGTTGTCAAACAATCATATGAGTTGCCACTGTTGGAAAGCATAAAATGATCGAAAAAGCATAGACGTTGTTGGAAATGGCATAGACGCCCCAAGTGAACAGGAATGCCACCTGAACTTGATGATCTCATTGAAACATATTGGGGAAAACATCACAGATCTCAAAATAGAACGAAACTTCATTAAAGGAGAAATTGAAGAAGGAGGGATCAATCTAGCCTGCATTCCATCCACACATCAAGAAGCAGACATTTTAACCAAATCCATACTAAAGTCGAGCTTTGACTCACTAATAAACAAGTTGAGAATGATTTACATCCATTCATCAACTTAAAGGAGAGTGTTGGAATGTCCATCACATCTTGATTAAGAAGTCACTATTGATTGACTTAGTTTGATTGGAGAATTTTTTTAGGGCTGTACCAATTTCCTTTTATTTTGTTTTCCTTTTACTGTTTTTTATCCTATTTGTACAAATTCTTAGTTTTAGGTCCTGAACTCTTTGTATAAATTTCCCTTTTTTATAATGGTAAAGTGTGGTTCAATTTATTCAAACAGAAACATTTTTTTCATGTTAGTTTGTTCTTAATTGTGTGGAATTTTCATTGTTAGATGCTTGCTTTTCATGATTGATTTTTGTTCATGAAATGTTTAGGGCAAGTTCTTTAGGGTCTATAACTGCTTTGTTCTTTGAAAGGATTGAAAACACAGAAATAGTGGTTCAGTTTATTGTTCGTGACATATTGTTCTAAATTTGCTAATGTCAACGCTGCAATGATGCTCATATAGGAAATTTTATCATGTGGTTTTCATGCATACTAATTGGTCAGGCAAATTTTTGCAGAGGGAGTTATAGCAGGAGGTACAGCTGGTGTTGTTGTTGAAACTGCTTTATATCCTATTGATACCATAAAGACAAGGCTGCAGGTAGGTTAAATAAGCGATTATATGTTGAATTTGTTTCTTGGCTGGAGTTCAGAATTTAGAGCTGTCTCATATCATTAGACACAAATATTCTCTATCATTGTTATTACTTCTTTTTTACTCATTATTAGGTTCTTGCCTTCCTCTTTAGGAGTGCCTTTTTTTCTGTTGCAATTTGGATAACTCTATTTTTTTTCTTTTTCAAATGTAAGGAATTGCAATTGTTCAACATCTTTTTCTATAAACAAACAAAGTCACTAAACAAAATGGTGCCTCTTTTCAGTTGGCTGCTACTTCATCTTTTCTTGAGGTTTAGATGGAGATGCATTTAACTTGTATGTGTAAATAGTTGGACGGTGAATCTAATAGTTCCTTGACTCATTTACCTGGTCTGAAGACCTTCTTCTTGTATTTTTTTTAGGCTGCTCAAGGTGGAGGAAAAATAAATTTGAAGGGCCTCTATTCTGGTTTGGGTGGAAACCTTGTTGGGGTCTTACCGTAAGTACTTATGAGCTGCATCTCTTCTATGTTTTTACAGGAATCTACTTGTTTCTATACAAGTTAAGAATCATGTTGTATATGGTTTACTGTGTTAAACATATAGAAGTTGGCTCTGAAGACTTTTGAACTGCATTTCTTCTATGTTTTAACAGGAATCTACTTGTTTCTATACAAGTTAAGAATCATGTTGTATCTGGTTTACTGCGTTAAACATATAGAAGTTGGCTCTGAAGCATTTTTTATCAAGATTTAGGTAGCCAGTCATTTGATTTAGCCCACTCCGTTTGAATTATTTTCTTTAATTTATCTATCATCTGAAGTTATATTGACTAATAGATTATTGATCCTCTATTTAATGCATCCCCGTATTCGAAGTAAGGTGGATATGGTCAGCAAAGCACCTTGTTCATCAATTATTTCTGAATATATATTGAAGTAGTGATATGGGCTCTTACATACTGGTCAGCACTATTTTATATGAGTATAATTCTTTTATACTTTGTTTATACAGCGCTTCTGCCTTATTTGTTGGTGTGTATGAACCAATAAAACAGAAATTGTTGAGGATGTTTCCTGAAAATCTTAGTGCTGTTGCCCATCTGGTGAGTGATTATACAATATCTTCAGTCTCTGCGTTGCATATTTCTGGCAGTTGCTCTGAATATAAGTTTCTCAATTTCTAGTTTTTAATTTTGAACGGTTGTCAATAATTTCCTTCAAACATGTTTTAATTTGTTTTGCTAGTATTTGACAAAAATCATAGATGCACAAGCTTTCAAGTGTCTCCACACTTTTCAATTGGACAAAACTATTTATTATGCTTGACTTTTAGGCACTTGGTTCAGTGTATCTTCATCTTCTATTATATTAGCCACCCTGAAATTCCTGTTAACATGCCACCCATCATTCTGAATGATTTGGTCCAGTGATCACTTTGAATTTGTTTAATTGCTTAAATTTTGCACTGTAGTTCGAGTCTGTATATTTTTTCCATTTGGAATATTGATTTCTTGCAATAAGTTGTTTGAATATTATGCAGACAGCAGGTGCCATAGGAGGGGTTGCTGCTTCTCTCATACGTGTACCAACAGAGGTAGATTTCTCTGCCTATACATTTTCATTTTGAGAACCACTTTACCAGGCAAAATTCTTTTGTGTTTGGATTAATTTTTTACCATTTAATATTTTGCAGGTTGTTAAGCAGCGGATGCAGACTGGGCAGTTTGTTTCAGCTCCAGATGCTGTTCGTCTAATTGTTTCAAAGGAGGGATTTAGGGGTCTATATGCGGTATGAGATCTATGTGTTCCCTTTCTCCTTCATCACCACATCTTGCTTTTAGTTTGAGATTGAAATAGTTTTGTTAACCTGAGGCTCATCCTGCCTTTATTTTGTTAGTTGTATTTGTGGTTTTTTACTCCTGACCTGCAGGCATGCAGTTTTGCATCTTGTTGCTTATTTGGGATATCTGAATTGAATGACTTCATTGAAAATACAGGGATACAGTTCCTTTCTTTTGCGGGATTTGCCCTTTGATGCAATTCAGTTCTGCGTATATGAGCAGCTTCGGTTGGGTTATAAAGCAGCAGTAAGCTCCCTGCCATTCAGTGTTTCATGTTTACAAATGTTTGTTGCATTTAATGGGTGTTGTCGTCATCATCATATAACTACTCGCAGCCAAGTTCTCATAAAAAACCAAAGAAGAGGACTGAGGTGCATTGTTGGAAAATGCCAAGGGGAGAGATTTGCAGAAACACCATTACGATATCTAATAAATGTAATTGACAACTAGAAGGGAAACTTGGACTATTAAGTGACAAGAGCGTAGTAAGGGTAGTAAGGCATAAATTGGTACTTTTGCTCTTCCTTTTCTATGGCTGATGGAACTCTGTAAAATCTTGTTCTTTTATGCTTTTCTATTTGTAAAGCACAACCACAAAGTTGAAGTACTTCTAAGTTTTGTCTTGTTGAGAAGTTTGATGTTTTCTTCCTTTTCTAGGCACTCAGGGAGTTGAATGATCCAGAGAATGCTGTCATTGGTGCCTTTGCTGGTAATATCTTGTTCATTCACCTCAATCGGGAGTTACTCATAATGTGTTTTTACAACTTTCACATTTGTAACTATCAATTCTGATCAATTCCCATGGCTACATTAATAAACTGCGATTACAGAGTATTGAATAGTACTGGTTTGACGGGGCAGTGATTTTTGCTCTTATTTGTTATAAATTTATCTGTTATAGGTGCATTGACTGGAGCTATAACTACTCCCCTTGATGTGGTTAAAACACGATTAATGATTCAGGTATGATCGTATCTTTTTCTTTATTAATTGTACTATGCAGGTTTATTATTTACAATTCAATTTCCTCTGTAGGGATCAGCGAACCAATACAAAGGTTTCTTTGATTGTGTTCAAACTATTGTTAGAGAAGAGGGACCTCGAGCTCTTCTGAAGGTACTTGTTCCCACCAATTGACATGATTGAGAAGGATGGAATTATCGAATAAAAAGTTGTCACAACTTACTCAATTTTATGATATTTATATAGACATGATATGATGATTACTAAAAGTACATTTTCTCTTCAATGTAGGGCATTGGACCGAGGGTGCTGTGGATAGGCATAGGTGGCTCAATCTTCTTTGGTGTCCTGGAAAGCACAAAGCGTGCGCTTGCTCAGAGGCGACCATCAACACCCGAACAATCAAAGCAAGATTAAATTTATGGTCCCGAACATTTTCATGATATATATATATATATATATATATGTTCAATTCACCAACATAGCATCAGAAATTATCAATGATTCTTGCTTGGAGCTGTGCAACCGAAAATTCTGCGTTTGATGAAATAAGTTTAATAGTTAAGACGCTTAGGGCTATTATACTATTTAAAAAATATATTAAATAAATATTTTTGAGGATTTCAATCAGTAATTCGGTCCTTCTTTGTGCGTACATAACCTAAACTCCCTGCTTCAACAACTTATTTTTCAAACTCGGAAGTGTTTAGTTCTTCGGAGTAGATGTTCATGAAATTTAGCACGCCGCCGATGTCACTTTCCAGTGAAAATGTGAGATCAACCCCTTGTCATGTTAAAATTATCATTGAAACATCAGTAATTCTTTTGAATTTAAATTAAATATATATAAATTTGTTTTTAAGTTTTATTGGAATAAATTTGAAACAAACTATTATGATTCAAAATCAAATCTAAATTTTAATTATAATATTAAACATTTTTGAACTTGAGTTATATGAAATAAATTTGAATTTGGTTTGTAAACTCAAATTTAATTTTTTTTAATTATAATTTATTAATTATAATTTTTAATAAATTACAAATATGTTTTATGTTTTTTAATAATTTATACAAATTTTATATTTTGATTTTCAATATGTCATAATAAATATATTTATGTTTTCAAAAAGTTATAATAAATATTTTTGCATTTGTAATAAATATATTTTTGCGTTTCTAATAAGTTATGTAATAAATATATTTATTTTATTAATAAATCATAATAAATATATTTACTAAAACTATTACACCATTTTTAATAAGGTTTTGAGTGTACTTGTCATTTGTTAGCTCTATCAGTCTTCACATAACATGAGATAAGCTTCTTCACCATTATTCAAGAATGTTCTCCTCCCAAAGCAGGGAGATGCGAGTGATGATCCATGCAGGGTAGGTGATAAGTGTCTTGTATGCATAAAAATTTGTACTCAATTTGTAGAATTTTCAAGGGTGAAATGACTATTTTACCCTTAATTTTTGTATAATTCAAGGTCATAGGTTTTTGTGTTGGTTTTGTAGGAAATGATGAATTTCATGTGAATTCATTAGAAAGCAAGCCAAAAAGATACTTATGAGTTACTAGCTGGTGATTCAAGTTGAATCAAGAGAAAGAATGAGTAATCAAAGCACAAAAGGAGAAGGAGAACATTACTCACCAAGGTGAGAAAAAAAGGGTTTTCACTAAGTTTAAGCTCTAGAATGTATAAATAATCATTAGCAAAGTTATAGTGAACATCTTAAGATTTTTAGAAAGTTATTATAAGGAAAAATTTGAGTTTGTTTGGGCCTTCAATCGTTGCTGCAAAGTCAAGTCTTCCTAATGGACTTTTTTATTTGACCACTGAGGACTAAAATAGACATAACTTGAGATTTTGAAGTCCAAATTATATGATTCAAAAGCCAAATTAAACTAGATATATAGGGCTATACAAGGTTATCTATATCACGATAAAGATGTCAAGGCATAATTTTATGTTGTAACACAGGAATTTCAAAAAACCTATGTCATAGCATAGAAACTTTTGTCATGGCATAACTATGAAATATGCATTAAAAGCTTTGTAATCCTATTAGGACTCTACTTGGCTAGCCTTAACTATATAAGAAACTTCTTCATAAACCTAAGGACGTCTTAGAGGCTACAAGGGGAGACTTTTTGACATATTTCTTAGCAACTTTCCAAAGAGATTATAAGAGATCATCCAAAAACAAATCAAGGTATTGAGATCAAGCGAAGGATTTCATCAATTTAAGGTTATCCTTTTAATTGATGTTATTCTTTTCCTTTCTATGAGTTTGAATGATGTTTCTTCTTGTATTATGATGAGCTAAACATATTCTCATTGAGGCAAGGATGTAACCTTTTTGTGATACTTAGTCATTGATATAAATTAAGTTTTTTGTTTTCTTCATATGTGTTAATTGATTATCAACTAAATATATTACTATAGTTTGGATGATTAGTTACCATTCAAATTATTAGGATTTTGCAACAACAACTAAGAGATGAGTTATGAAATCAAAGTTATTATAATCACCATGCATGGGGAAAATCTAAAGATAGAAAAATAAAGGTGTGGGATTGTAACGGTCCATAAAGTGATAGGTCTATATGTTTGTTATGAATTCTTTAACTTTATACATCCATTATTATTTATGGGTACTCTTGGGTGAGGTAGTTAGTAATGGGGATAGGTTAATATCATGTGAGAGCTTTTATTAATATGCTAGTGAATTTGACCATTAACCATGGAGATAAACTAGATACTGAAAGGTTTGTGACTGAGTTAGCAAGTAGGTGAAACTTTAGCTGAAGTGTCTTTTATCTGATTAGTTATTTGTGATTTCTTATTGCTTTGCTTTTAGTTTAATTAGTATAATTAAGTTAGTTCATTAGATTGGATTAAATTAAGTGTCATTATCGATCTATTGTTCAAACAG
>JAJEJH010001851.1:0-16285 GCA_026122585.1 Anacardium occidentale
GCTATCTGCTGCCGCCGAGCCATATCCCCAAAATCTCGCAGCGGTCTCGCTCCAGCTCAGCCTCGAACTACTGACCTGCAAAAGGAAACAGGGAAGGGAGTGAATGATAAAGTCACTCAGCAAGCGTTTCCAAACTCAACACTCGCAGGTCCAAACAATCACTGACTACGTGACTCGTCACGTAGAAGGTTCTGCTAGACAGTTTTCGTATTCTGATTCTCTTGATATACCGAAGTATATCCATTACTGCTTAATTCTTTACTGAATTATGTTCTGTTTCTATTCTGTTACTGATCTGTTCTCATATGTTCCTTATGAGATGCTGTACATGACAATGAAATGTATATACTGATGTCATGTATGCTGAAAACTGTAAAAACTTGCCCTCAGGCTTGTTTTTCGGAAAAACTGTCTTTTCTAAAAACTCTTTCTGATAATAAAACTGTGATCCGAAGATCCTGAATATATACGTATAGTATATGCTAAAACTGTATCAGAAAGTACTGAAAATCTCTAAAATATCTGAAAATATCTGCTATGCTGGCCAGACTGATGAACACAGGGATTCGGCACCTTGGCCGTGTGAGTTCAAAGTCCTAATGAATCTACTGATGCACAACCAACACTCTCTCTAACGACCTTGGTCAGTGACCATGTCCTCTCTAGCGGACGCTGGTTTCCCTCTCTAGTGGGTGTGCGAACTCACAGGTGCCCCCTCGTATTCACCCCTATCTGATATATGAAAAATCATATATGTATATCTGAAAATCATGTTTCTGGATCTTTGGATCCAGTCTGAAAATATCTGATATGGCATGCCGTGCTAAATGCTGATAATCATGCATGAAATGCTGATTTCTGATATTAATTCTGAGTTCTGTGTGCTTAGAATTGGCTTAGAGTGGCTTAATTCTCTTTTAAATTTCATTTCTGCTGATTTCTACTGTGCACGGGCGTGTGTTCTGGGACGCACGGGCGTGTGACAAGGCACACGGGACTGTGTGGCCATCGTGCTGGTGGGCATGCAAGGCTCTGGAACATTTCATGAAAGCTGGGCAAGGCACACGGGCGTGTGCCTGCCTTTCTCTTCTTCCCGTGTTCAGCAACACAGGCATGTGGAATTGGGGGAGAAAGCACACGGGCGTGTGTCACTCGGGCACACGGGCGTGTGTCTGGGTTTTCAGACGCACACGGGCAGCATGCACGGCTGTGTCCCATACAGAAAATGAGGACGCACGGGCGTGCCTCAGGGGTGCACGGTCGTGTGCTCGACCCAGAAACTGTAGAATACGTCTGAAAATCCAGAAATTCTCATACAAACACTTCCACACTCCAAATCAACACACATACAAGCTCAAAACTACTACTAGCGTGCCCATAAACATCATATCATCAACTCAAACACGCCAATCATCATAAATAAACATACATCTCATGTATATCAACATATACACAAATAAGCATGGAAAGCCACTCAATCATCTAATCATGCATAATATCAAGCTCAAGCATGCTGGAAATATCTCAAACAAGCACACATAACATTCTCATACACTGGAAACAGCCAATCAGGCTCTGAAAACGGCGAGAGAAGTGAGGAAAACACTTACCTCACGCCATGAAAGCTCTATCTCTCTCTCTGGAAGATTCTGGATCTCTAATCTAAAGCTGAGCTGCTGGGGGATCTCTCTCTGGAACTCTAGGGTTCACTGGAGCTGAGGAAGAAGAAGAGAAAACTGAAAATAAGCTGGGAACTGAAGTCTGCGCGCACTGGAGAAATTAAAACATATATCTGGCTAAATGGGCAGACACACGGTCGTGTGTCTTGGGCACACGGTCGTGTGTAGTGGAAAATAGCCATTTCCACCCCCACATGCACAGAAACTATAACTAAGCCCCAAAGGACTTCTAAATAACTCTTCTACCCCCCTGAAACTCTCTAAAATGACAAATACACCCCTTGGGTCATTACAATGATAGGCCCAACTGGAATATGTAGTGGATCTTTTGGACGACTCATGTCTCTATTCATGGTTCTATCAAATATTGCCACTAATTCAACTACAAAGATTATTATATGAATTTGACTCAAAACATAATTTATCCAATCAAATGAAATTAGCAAAAACAAGAAAAATTACTAGGATTCAAACTAAGCATATTTATGCTAAAAAAAGCTACACATCAAAATTTTGTTACCAATACTATTTGTCAAAGTTTTCAAGTTAAACTATTTTTAAATAGTTAAATAATAATATACAATAAAATAAAAATGCATCTTTCTTTATTTTTTAATACTAAATAATATGTTTTTATTAGTAAATAATAGTCTATAGCAACTACCATATATAAATAATGAAAATTTTGTATTTTTTTCATAATAAATACATTTATACTAACAAATTCAATATTCATAACAATAACGAAATTTTTTTGACTTCAAAGTTTACCTCCAAATAATTAATTCACAATAAAGAGATTTAAAGTGACCAATAAATAGTAACAAAATGATATTTATATTAGCAAAATTTATATCTGTCACAATAATTTCGCTACAATAATCAAGATGTTTTAACTCAAAAATTTCCTCCAATTTATTAGTAAGTTTTGACAAATTAGTTTAGTCACAATAGAATTAATAAAATGACCAAAAATTAGTCATAATATGTTATTCTTTTATTTTGATAAAATATTACATCACCATCAACAAGTTGTTTTGGCTCAAAAAATTTCATGTAAAATAAATAGTGACAAAATGGTTTTTGTCACAATAAAGACATTTAAAATTATAAAGTTAATGTTTCTCAAGAATACTGTTGTCACAATAACCTAGTTATTTTGGTTTCAAAATTTTCCTCCAATTAAATAGTGATGAAATTGTTTTTTTAGGCATGATAAATGCATATGTAGTGATAAAATTAAAGTTTGTAATAATAGTTTCATAGAATTCCATCTACCACATATTAACAATGACAAAATAAAAATTTGGTTACAATAAAGACATTTATAGTGACAAAAATTATTATCTTTGTCACAATGATTAGCCATAACAAAAGAAATTTTTTGTAGTCACGCATGATTTGTGTTTGATTGTTTGAGCGACCATTAGATGGACATGAATGAATGTATGGGTATTCATCTAATAGAAATTTACACTTTGTTCGAAGGTCAATCATAGGTTTCTCAATTAAAAGGTTAGAAGCAGAAAAAAAATTTTCGGCTGCTTATGAATAAGGAATTTTTTTCGTGTAAATTTCGTATGTATTGTCATGAATTTGTTTAATAAAAGCATCCTAGCGGATAGACATCGATCAAAGAATAGATAAGGCAATGCTTTCGCAAACGTATTTGGCTACTACGCATCTGTAGGTGCAAGAGATTCATCAAATAAAATGGTTCTTGAATATCTATTTGTATTCATTCAAACTAACCCATTTACCTTTTATGTTGTAGGATTTGTTGTAAATTATTCAGGGTAGACTAGGGGTGGATAACTTTTTATTTTATTTCCTAGTCTTTTGTATAGAAATTTGAATAGTGGTTTGTAAAATTAAATTTTAAGTTTCATAGGCTTGTTTAATAGTGTATTTATATTTAACATTTACACTTGATGATGATTTACTTTTCACAATTGTAAATTACCGTAATGCATCCGATGATTAACTAAAAATTAAGAATTTAATTAGAATTAGTAAACATCTTCAAACAAACTACCTGAATGGAGGTTGACCTTCAGACCAGGTGATGTGGGTGTTTAACACCTTCTCTCATCTTACCTAGCTCATTAAACCAACTCATTGGACAGGTGCAGATGGTTAGGTCTTTTGCTTAGGATATACAAAAGTAATCCATCTTCATGGATCCATCTTTCTTATGGCAATCCTCAAGCGGTAACTCCATTTTAAAAGCTCCCATCGGGCCAAAGCCTGGGTACTTGTGTTCTTTTGGTTACGTTTAGGGTAATTGAAAAAAGGTGGCAGAAGTCAATCAACTTGGCTTGATAGGGCAAAAACCATTGTCATATTAATAAACCAAACAAATGACTTATCGTTTTTGGTGAATTAAACAAACCAGTTGTCCACCTTCGATGAACCATAGGAAAATAGGTTACCTACCTTGGGACAAATCCAAAGATTAGGAGACCTACCTCATACTTACTTAAGGAATAGATTACTTTACCTTGGGATGAATGTATACAAATAGATTATCTTATCTCAGATTGAATCAAATGACTAGGAAGCCTATCTCAGATGTATCCAGGGAAATAAATTGCCCTACCTTGAGATGAGTTCATGATAAATGATTTCCTTACCTTAGAGTGAATCCAAAAACTAGCAAGTCTACTTCAAACACTCTGAAGGAAATAGACTGCCCTACCTTGGGATAAAACTGCAGCAAATGGATTGTCTTACCTTGAAGTGAAACCAATGATTGGCAGGCTTATCTTGAATACACCTAAGGAAATAGATTACCCTTCGTTTGGATAATTCTATGAATAATTGATTGCCTTACCTTGAAACAAATCTTGAATTATTGTTATTGTGTTTTTTTTAATTGAGTCACCCCTCTAGGATTTAAACATGATGGATTTCCTTAACTTTTGACTAAGTAACACTTCTAGTTTTGACATAACATGGTTGATTGATTTTTCTTCTTTTCCTTTCATTGGTTATTTGTTTTGAGTATAAGGAATGTATTTTTCATCCCACGTACTATGATTACTATAATCTCAAAGACGTAACAATAATAAATTGACACATACAACCTAGATTAAACAACTACAAAAACTTCTTCTCTTAATGTTGATGCACTTAATGTTATTACATTTCTGATAGAAATCTATTAGTTTACATTTCCCTTATTCTAAGGGCCAACCTTTTTTGGTTTTCTTACCCTTAAGATTTATCTTTTCTTTGAGGTGATCGAAGCTAGTTAGAAGGCCTTTGATTGGTTTTTCCTCTAGCAAGCTATTCTCTCATATAAATTATTTTTTGAGCTGATCAATGCTAGTTAGCTTTATGAACTCTTTCTTGTTAAAGTCTACACCCTTCGATAGAATCTATTTGATTATATAGGGCATTTCTTAAAACCCTTGACATTGGTACTTTATGCCCATAATGCTAAGTATAGCTTATAAACCTAGTCACAATGGGTTTATACCATCTTTTTCAATACACTTCAAGTTTTTGTTCACCGCTTTTATTACAATAAAGTGAAAACTTATGATGTTTGATGTTGTACGTTTGAAGTAGGTCTTTTACCACTCCTTTAAATTGTACCCTATTGTCGGCTACCACTTCTTCAAAAACTTTATTTATTGATTATTTGACACTATGAATTTAATCATTTATTTTGAGTCAAACTTTTTGAAAGATTGAGCCTCTACCTATTTGGTGAATTAATCAATGGTTACTATAATGTACTTATGTATGTTTAATACTATAAGTAAGATCTTACTTATTATATCTATTCCCCATATTGAGAAAGGCCATGATGTAATTGTTTTGAATAGTTCTGATAGTGGAATATGGTTCAAGTTCACAATTACTTGGCATTAGTGACACTTTTTCACAAAATGTACATAATTTCCATATATTATTAGACAAAAACACACTTAACAAATGATCTTCTTTGCTAAATTTCCCATTTATATGTATTTTATAAATCTTGACATTTATTTCTTCCTTTAGTTGTTTTGCTTAGCTTGTATTGACATAAAGTAAATAGATATCATCATATGACCTTATGTATAATAGTCTATCTACCCATTACATCTTTATTCTTCTAAGAGCCTTATATTCTAGTTTATATGAGCCAAATAGGGTAACTCCCAATTTCTATATACTATTTTATGTTTAAACCATGGTTAGTCGTGATACCCTTTATCGATTATCATGACACTTTATACTAGTGATAAGGGATTCCTTTTTGAGTGACTTTCATTATATATGATCATATTTTGAGGAATGATCCAAGCAAAAGCTAATGAAGCCAAGGTATTGACTAATTGATTTTCTTATCTAGCCATATTTCTGAACTAGAAATTCTTGAAATTGATAAGTGTTTTTTAGAGTTACTCACAATAGGGTCAAAGCTTCTTTTTCTTAATTGTCCATTCATTCTTTCCTTGATTAATAACAAGGATTGAGTCTTTATAAACTTTGAGATGATCAGCTTCCATTACTATAAGGCTTTTATGCCAAAGAGGTAGGTCTCATATTCAACCATGATATTGGTGATAGGAAAACCTAATCTCTACACTAGAGACATATACTTGCTTGTAAGGATTACAAAAACTACCTTTATTCTAGCTCTATATCTGTTGATAGCCTTATCAAAGTACATCCACCTTTTGATTATTTATAATGCTTCTACCTCCTTATTAAAGAAGCTAGCCTTTATCTTTGCTTCCTCTTTCATGGGATTTTATACTAAGAAATCTGAAATTACCCTTCACTGTACAACCTTTAAAGTCATGTACTCAATATCAAAGTTTGATAATAGAATCAACAACCTTACTAATTTTTCCACGAGTGATGGTGTCTCTCAAAGATATTTGACTAGATCAACCCTTACACATACTATTACCTTATAAGTGTGAAAATAATGTCTTAATATCTTGTAGCTTATACCATTGTTAAACAGGTTTCTTTTTGTCATTGAATATTTCACGTAGATCACGTAGTAAACTTTTTTCAAGTAATATATAGTCCTTTCTTCCTCTTCTCAATCTTTTTAAGCTAGTATTATACCTATAGAAGTTTGTTCCATAGTCAAGTATAGTACTAATGGTTCCCTTAGTCTTAATAGGACCAGTATTGATAGGTTCTTCATATACTTCTTAACCTTTTCAAAGGCTTTCTAACATTATTCATCGTATTTCATTAATTGATTTGTGTTAAGCAAGCAAAAGATGGGCTCACATTTAGTAGTCAACTTTAAGGTGAAGTTATTGATGTACTCCAATCGTCTTATAAACCTTTTCACTTCTTTTACTGTCTTCAATGGTAACATTTCTTAAATGGCCTTTATCTTTTCAAGATTGAGCTTGACTTTCTTTTGACTGATTATGTGGTCTAAGACATTCCCAAATGTAACTCTAAATACAAACTTCTTATGGTTTAAGTATAATTTGTGCTTGATTACCTTTGTATAAGTTTATCTAAATCAGTGAAGTTGTCTTCTTGAGTTTTGGAATTGGTCACCATGTTGTCCATATATACCTCTACTTCTTTTATATATTGTATTGTGGAATAAGGTCATCGATATCTTTTGATAAGTCACTCATGCATTTTTTAGTCCAAAAGGCATCGTCCTATAGTAGCAAGTACCCTATTCAATGACAAAAGATATTTTCAACTTGTCCTTGTGTACCATCAAAATCTAGTTATACCTTGTACATCCATTGATTGTTGACATCATAACACTATTTACAATGTCATCTACTAGAAGGCCAATGTAAGGTACTAGAAAGTAATCGTTTGGGAATGCCTTATTCAAATCACTATAGTCCATGCACATTCTAACTCATCTATCCTTTTTGGGCATTGAAATGATGTTGACTAACCAAATTATGAGTTTTGTTAATGTATGCCTAAAAACAATTCATGTTGTTAGTTTCGAAGACATTTTCTTTTGTATATATATTCATGTAAATAACTTATATATTCATAAGAAAGTGTTCATATGTTCATATATATAAATTGCTTCCTTTATATGTCAAATATAGAGTTTATAACCGATTTGTCTAAATAACTCTTTTGATAGTCAAATAAGATTATTAAAATTTTCTCTACGTAAGTAATATTATCTAGACAATATTATTACATAATAGGCATGTGAATGCTTTTGAAAGAGATATCAAGAGTTGATATGGGTTCGGATGATGATGAAAGTCCTGTCACTTAGACATTAGTATGGATTAATAAGTAGTGATCTATTAATCAAAAGTAACAACTAAAATAATGAATCACATGGGATTCCTTATTGTCAATGATTCATATTTGGTCATATTAGTTTACAATGTAATCTTTTGACTTGAGATATCATGAATTGGATTTAGTTGGAATATGTATGGTTTATGGGGTGTATAAGTTCAAGGCTAGCCATGTTTTGTACAATAAAGCCTACTTGGTTATGTATTGTTCATTTATGGACATTGTGATTCCAGTTTTTGTTGCGTTGAGTCAGAACAGACATGTCACTCTTATTTAACCACCCTAAATATGGTCAGAAAGAGCAAATAATAGGTTTATGGCCTGTTACAAAGTCTATGAGTTGTCATTCGATAATTGTCTCAGAAAAATACACGTCGATGAGAACGAGCGATTTATAGATCCTTTGTAGAAGACTCAATCTTCCTCATATATTCAATGGGTTGGGTTTGGAGAGTCAGGTATGGTCATGAGAAGGTGTTAGACACCTATGCTGCTGGACCTAAAGGTCGATCTCTCCTTTTGTGGTTTGTTCATTTAGCATGTTACCGAGTTTAAATAATTTTGTTTTATCATGTAATGCATTATCAATATTAATAATACATATACAATAAATTACATTCATCTATGAAAAATAAATATGTAAATATAAAAATAAAAATTACAACACTTTTTCCATACACCCCTATACATTTATTTAATCCTAAACAAGTCTAAAGAGAATAAATAAATGAATCTTATAAAACAAATTTATTAGTTAATCCAATAAGATAAATAAATAAATCCTGCAAGGTAAAATTTGGTTAGAACAAATTATACTTATAAAATCAAAATAAGAACTATAGTAAAAGTAGTCTGCCTAAGAAAATAAATAGAATGCAGCCCAACCAGGAGAGAGCAATCCAGCCCAACCAAGGAAAATAGAGCAACATATGGCCCAGTAATGTATATACACTTGTGTATAGTAGGCCTAAAAATTTAAAAAAAAGAAAAAAGAAAAAAGAAAAGAAAAACACAGCTTCTCCCCCGCGGGATTTGAACCTGGGGCCTGTCTCCTTACCGCCAAGACAATCAATTTTATCTGCCTAGGATATGACTGCATCAAATGATACGCAATGTACGCAAATAGACAATTTATTTCAAATAAATACAAGATGAAAAAAATCTATATATATAGAAAATTAGTTATACATATAAATAGAAACTCATACACTTATCAACATATAATGCACACATAAAATATACACGATAATGTAAATGCTCAATGTATACCACTCATATATATATATATATATATATATATATATATATACACACATTTATAATATGCATAATTTAATAAATATATGATATATATAACTTACACATGATAAAATAAATATGAATTAATATAATGTATGTACAAAATATAATAATATATATATTTATAGTATATAAAAAATTTTAAGCATAATATAATATATATACGTTATATGATAATACATGCATTTATGTTTAAGTAGGCAAATAAATAAATAAACAAAATAAATCAGAATGAATAAAAACAAAAAATATATGTGGAAAGAATTCTGCATTTAATGCATGCTCAGTCCGCCTGTTTCTTTCACTTAGCACCTTATAATCTTTCGTCAGTATGACATAACCCACTCATTCTTTCATAATCACTCCATATATACATAATAATTTCGGATTCTTATGTGGTACATATACAGTATGCCAAGCATAAAATTTATAATATGATATATATATATATATATAAAAAAAATTAATTATATGCACTAGACGGAATTTATACCTATGTAAACGTAGACAGTGATATGAACACACCATATATATAATCCCCCACACACACACACACACACACACACACACACACACACGTAGAAAAAAAAATGTTATATATATAATATACTAATAAATGTATATACAAAATATATTAACCAAAAATAATAATAATAATAATATACATAATAAATAAAATGTAAATATAGGATAAAAAAAAGAAATATACATATAGAAAATTTAAAATACTTATATACACACAAAATATAGCATAGAAAATATTAATACAGAATAATGATATATTTATGTACATGATAAAATAAGAATACAACATGCAAATGATACACTACATATATTTCAATACATCGACAGAATATATGCATATGTTTATATAATGTAATTCATATATGCACGAAATAATAAAAAGATTTTATTCATAAAGAATTCCCTTCAACGATTTACTTGAAAATTGTTGACTATAATTTGATTAAATGTTAAGCTGCGGACAAACCCATATCACACAGATTGGCTTACCAAATATTTTTAATCTTCCAAAAAATTTTTTTATTTTCTTTCAAGTTTTTTTTTGGAAAAATCCTCCTTTGTCTGAAAAATTTCTCCCTCCCCAAAGTTCTCCCCTCTCCTCTCCTTTCTTTTTTACACGTATTAATATGTGTTAAGGGGGCATGCCAAAATCAGTTTTTTGCGGGAAGAAAGGTTTAAAAGCATGTGCAAAAATGGCTAACATCCTGCCCAAGGAAAAAACATGCAGGAAGAAAAATAAGAAAAATAAAAAAGCAAGGCCATGCATATGCACAGTCAGCAGGTGGCACGCTAGGCGCGGTAGGGAGAGAGAAAAATGAGGTAGACATGTGGTGACTCAGCACGTGCATGCATGCCACGTGTGCTGAGCACCGACCTGGCCGCTTTTCCCACTTAGCATATGTGTGTGGACCACGTGCGCGCTGCAAGCCAAACCTTGGGCCTTTCTCTCCAATTGGGCCAGCATACACGCTACCTGGGCTGCACATTGGCCCTCCCCTCCTCCCTTCTTCTCTTCCTTCACTTTAACTGGGTTGGCTGCATGGGCTTGGGTTATATTATAATTTTTTTTTTTTTGGATTTGGGTTTAGGTTTTGTGTTTTTATTTTTGGAGTTTTATGGGCTTGGGTTTAGGGAATTTTGAATGCTAGGTTTGGGTTTATTTTATGGGTAAGGATTTTATGATTTTTTAAAATAATAATAATAATAACACTTGTTTTTTTACTTATCCATCTTCAACTCGACATTTTAAAAATTCTAAATTAACATCCAAGTTTTTCATCATCAGGGGAGACCTTGTTGGGTGCAAAATAGAGTGTCTACAAACATGAACAATGATCAAGATGAAATATATATTGGCTCATATACATAAGATCAAAAGTATCTGTGACTTTGTCTATGTTTGAGTTTCTAGTTAATAGAAATCTCTAGCTAGAGTATAAGAAAAGGGCATATGAATGTTATTTTCATGGCAAGTTCTTGACATATTGATTGATGATTCAAAGAGAAATCAAATTCAAGATTTTAACATCCCATAAATTTGAATGTAATAAGGATATAACAATGAAAGGATATTACCTATATAGTAAATATGGTTGGATAAAGATTTGATGAAACTATTAATTTATCTTGGTTTACGATCTATGAATTAGGTCTTTGAATGACCATCTGAATTGCTTTAAAATCAACTCACAGCTAACTTATAGTGATCATACATGGTCTCACCAATTATCTTAAGGGAGTAAATCAGGACAAGATCTGAAGAGGGCTAACACCTTTTGAAGGTAATAATGTAATTTTTTTGTACATTGTTACATGGAATTTGTCGATTATTCAATAGCCAAAAATTAAAAAGTGGTTGTAATACTACTATATATTTGTTTTTATTTATTTTTTCCATATATAATTTAATATATAATAGTATCACATACATATTTACTTAAACACCCATACTTTGTAGAAGCTACAAGACAATGGTTCAGCCTCAAGAAAGATTAAACCCAATGATGTAAGAAGTTGTTAAGAAAGAGGTGATCAAATTACTCGATGTAGGTATTTTATACTGTATTTCAAATAGTTCATAGGTAAGCCTAGTATAAGTGGTGCCCAAGAAAAGTGGGATGATTATTGCGAAATATGTAAATAATGAATTGATCACTGCTAAGATAGTCACAGGGCAGAGAGTATGTATGAATTATAGAAAATTAAATGATGCCCTTAAGAAAGACCATTTCTCTCTACCATTCATTGATCAAATGTTAGAAAAACTTATTAGCCATGAATTTATTATTTCCTTGAAGATATTCAAGTTATAATCAAATAACTATAGCTCTTGAGGACCAAGAAAAAACCATTTTTACATGTCTATATGGCATATTTATAGTTAAAAGAATACCTTTTGGTTTATATAATGCATTAGCCACTTTTTAAAGATGTATGATAGTTATCTTCCATGACATTATAGACAAATTTTTAGAAATTTTCATGGATGATTTTTCTATTTTTGGTTCCTTATTTAGTGTATGTTTAAATCACCTTGATTTAGTTTTGAAAAGATGTCAGGACACTAACTTTATCTTAAATTAGGAGAAGTGTCATTTTATTGTCTAGGAAAGAATAGTACTTAGCCACAAAATTTCAAATGAGGGAATAAAAATTGATCGAGCGAAGGTGAAAGTCATTGAAAAACTACCTTCACCCACATCAGAAGAAGTTGTAAGAAGTTTTATGGACATGTTGGATTTCACAGACAATTCATTAAGGACTTTTCAAAGATAGCAATGCATTTAATAAATTTATTACTTAAAGATGCATCTTTTGATTTTGATGATAATTGTTTGTATGCTTTTGAGGAACTTAAGGAAAAGTTAGTTAGATCACCTATCATGATAGCACCTGATTAGAGTCTCTCATCCGAGCTTATGTGGAATGCTGGTGATATAACCGTAGGTGTGGTTTTAGGACAAATGAGGGACAATGTAGTATCTTAAGGCTAGAATGGTCTTTTTAAGCCTTTAATCGAGGGGTTAAAGAGAGACTTCATAGTCCTAGATCATACTTGATAGAGTTTCAATGGTAGAATAGTCTTTTTGTAGGCTTTATGTGGTTGGGATGTGTGGAGCATAATCGTGCATCCTTTGGATGCACACTCGTGCGCCATTTGTATGTTAAGCATGACCATGCACCCTATTAGCACATGATAATGTATAAACTTTTGAGTTGTGCAGCTATATAAAACAGATGTTTCATGAGTTTCAACCAAATACCTATATCTTTTCTTCTTTTTTCCTCCAACTAACCTTAGCCAATTTTCAGAGAGAGAAGTTAGCTTCTAACAACCAATCCAGCCAAGATTCTACTAGAGTTAGGAGATAAAAGATTTTAGTAGCTTCAGGTAAGTATTTCCTTACCTCTTTCCTATATTCTTTAGCATATAAATTCTTAGATGAGTCTAGTTAGTGATTTAGGATGTTTTCAACTTAGTAAGTATGATTATAAGTTGATAATGATGAGATAGAAGAGAAATTTTGAGATAGAAGCATGCTTAGATTTCTTGATGCCTAAGGCATATGTATTAGGGATTAGAAGCATGCTAGGCTGTAATAAAACTATCTTTAATGGGGAAAATATGCATATAGTATGTATTTTGCCTATGTATATATTAAAATAAGTTTAATTTGAGATTGATGAAGATTTGAGAGGAGTTTAGTTTGGATTTTGCATGTTTCAATGAAATAGAGTAGGACGCATGTTCGTGCACCTGCTAGACATATGCCCATGTAATTATGCTTTAGCAGGGTCACAATTATGTATGCAAGTCATGCACGACTAAAGTTTAAGTAAGGTCACGATCATGTACCAAGAGGTCACGGTCGTGCATGTATACTAAACTAGAAATAAGCTAGAAATCATAGAAGCTACCATATTCAGACATAGGCCCATACATATGACTAGCACACCTTGATACACGACCATACGCTTAGCATGAATGATAGCGTATCAAGTACAAAATTTTAAGATAAGCATATGTAACAGCAAAAATAATAAAATCCATATAAATCATTAGAGTATATATCAAAATAAGCTTAGATTAAGCTAAGAAGTAGAACTATTAAGCATTAAAGAACAAAAAATGACAAAATAAAATATTTTCCCAAAATCAGTTTTCCAAACCCATATGAGCAAGAAAAACTTATCAATAGCCGAGAACAACATAATCTAGTGATAGATTATGATCGAAAAACAAAATGGAAAAATGAATTAGTAATAGAAACTATTATAGAAATTTATAGAATAGTAAACTAGAAGAATAGTTTACGCAGAAATTATTAACAAACTTAATAAGTTACAGAACTAGAAGTTTCAATGAAAAATACATAGAACAAAACTTTAACAGCTGTATAGTTATACAAAATATAAGCAAAAGAGAAAGAGAAATAATAAGACTACATGCATGATATGCATTACATGACATGACATACCAAAACAATGTTTTTGAAAATAAGGATCAAGTGATCCATATGCCTAAGATTGTTAGTATTAAGCTCGATATTCGGGTTAGTTATTAAGGATGAATATGAGAAGACATCTGTGGGATTCTAACTTTCTAATTGTGGTTAGATTGGTTACATTTTAGCTTACTAGTTCAAAGAGTGCTATGGTAGGATATTGTAGCTTAATGACATTTCGCCAATATAGTTCAGCTTACATGGCCAAGATATTAAATATTTGTGTTCATCAGTCTAATTAGCACAGTAGATATTTTTAAATACACAAAAATTTTAAAAATAGTTTTCTATAGCTTTTCAACATTTTGGATTTTTGAATTCTAACAAAATTTTCAATAAAATATTTTCAGTACATAGGCCCAAGGGCAAATAGCATGATTTCAGTATACTTCATACCATGATACAACATGACATGACGTGAATCAGTATACTAACAATAAGATAAAAAGTAGTTAAGAAACAGTTAAGAAAAGAACATAAAAATGTATAATTGCACAATATACATCATTTGAGCAAAAACATAAAGAATTCAGTTAAAGCCTAAGAGATCTCAAGAATACTTTGTATCTCATAAATCAATTAAGAAAGAGAATAGGATAATGAATGTCCGAAAAAAAACTAGTTGTGGTAAGCCTCACTAGCTAAATCCCTTTCATACTGAATCATATACATACACTCATATACATAATTATGATAAGGTATAAAGTAGAGCATAAGCAGCGAGTTTAAGCAGTAACATAAGTTAGAGTAGAAAAAGTTATTAGGCTAGTCAGGAACTCGGTTAAGTTCTTTAGTTTAGTAACTAGCTAGCGATAGATCATATTAGAGCTTACCCAAGGGTAGAGATAGGAAGATGCTTATTGAGTGAATTATCACGCATCCCCCTCAGTCTTTTTCTTGTAAGTCAGTATTTTGGGAGGCTAAACTTGGAACATGAGATAGGTAGAGTGTTAGATATGGCTTGAGTAGGTTTTCACTCGATGTTTTCAGTTTTGTATATGTATATAGGCTGAACGACATATTGCCACCTAAGGTTTTACTTAATGATAAGTTACGCACAAAAGTTTTAAAAGCCAAGTACCCACCTTTTTATTGTAAAAAAACCAAAATACCCTTTATAAAATTTAACAATATTAATATTAAAATAAAATTTAATATAAATAATATTAAAACATAAATTTAAAATAAAATAATATTAAAATAATAATAAAATTTTTAAATATTATGAAAAAATAAAAAATAAAAAATATCTAAGAAAGAAGCCACCACTACTGGCAGCGGTGGGTATCTTTAACCTTATTAAGTGGTTGGAAATAATTACCTGATTCTATTACTGATCAAATCTAGTCGCTACAATGGTGGAACGGCTAGATTTGACTACTCAAAATCTGGTGAAGGTTACTAGATCTGGCTACCTTTGCCATTAAAGAAAGTCAAAAACGGCTAGAATTAAACATTCCAGCCATTTTCGACTTTTTCTAATGGTAAAGACGACTAGATCTGGCTGCTAATAATCTGATGGAGGTGGCCAAATCTAGTCGAGGTGGCTAGATCTGGTCGTCACTGCCATCCTGATGGTCAGATCTGATTGCCAATTGAGCCAAATGGTCAGAAAACCTAGTAAGGTTAAAGGTGGCCATCGCCACTAACAGTGGTAGCTACTTTTTTATATATATTTTTATCTATAAAATTTTTCTTAATTTATTAAAAATTTATTATTATTTTATTATTAATTTATTTTAAATTTATATTTCAAAATTTTTATAAAATTTATTTTTTATTTTAATTAAAAAGACAAAAATACCCCTCTAACTTTAGTTAACGGGTAGATATTTGACTTTTAAAACTATTGTGGGTGACAACTTGTCATTAAGCAAAACCTTGGGTGGCAATTTGTCATTCAACCTATGTATATATATATGTATTTAGTTTTCAACAAACAACATGTTGGTAGCTCATTGCTTTATATTGTTCATACATATTATGTATAATATTATATATGTTTCTAATATTATTAAA
>JAJEJH010001852.1:0-16254 GCA_026122585.1 Anacardium occidentale
TAAATAATCTCTGTAAAACAATTTTGTTAGTTATAAAATATATAAAAAAAAAAGTCAACATCCATGCCATAAAAATGAACAATAATAAAAAATAAATAAAAATAATAAAAGTAAAAACAGAAAATAAAAAAAATTAAAATTACATCCCTTTGCACATACACCCTTATACATTTTGTTTAATCCTAAACAAACCTAAAATGAATAAACAAATAAGAAAAATAAATCTTACAAAACAAATTTATTAATACAAATTATATTTATAAGATTAAAGTAAAAATAAAAATAAGAATTACAGCGCTATCCAGCCTACCCAAAAGAACAAATAGCAGCATATGGCACATTTTGAGCCTTGGCGCTAAGGAGATAAAGTATATTCCTTTACCACCAAGGCTAGAGATGAATGTACTGGTAAAATATAGTGCACACTAATAGACAATTTTAGTTTATACACATATAAAAATATATGCAGTAATATGAACACTCAGTAAAGGAGAGAAATAAGGAAAAATAAATAAAGAGGAAGGCTGCTGCTTGGGCTTATTTTTGATTCATTTAATTGGTGGGCTTTGTGGGTTTATGTTTGAATAAGTTTTGTGGGTTTAAATTTTGATTCTTAGACTTATTTTATTTTATGGGGCTTAGATTTGGGTTTTATGGGTTGGTTTATGAATTTTGGGTTGGTAATGTTATTATTCATTTATTATTTTATTATTGTTATTATAGTTTTTATTTTTTATTTTTATTTTTATTTTGGCTCATGGGTTTTACTTATCCATTCTCAGTTTGACACTTTAAAAACTTCAAACTAGCCTCTAGGTTTTTTATTATCGGGAATAACTCTGTTGTGTCTAAAATTGAGTATTTACAAATATGTAATTGATGTAGACGCTATCTTCATAAGACAAACAATCAAAATTAACATAAGCAAATGTCAAGTATAAAATACTTGTAGAGGTAGTGGAGTAAACATAAGTTATAGTCCAAATGAGAAGTCTAGACATTTTGGAAGACTGTTATAAGGGAACCATCTCAAGGGTAGGAATATTTGAAGGGTTAAATTATATAACGGATTCTTCAAGAGGTTATTTGGATGCTAGGGGAAGATTGACTACTAATAAAGGTGAGAAGTCAACAGAGGAAGGTGATTTCTCATAAGGTTGGTATTGGAAGTGAGCTGACAAGTTTTGAAGTAGGAGTATCATTTTGATTTGATCCAATATATAAAGGAGAAATTATGGTAAAAAGAGGTCATGTGTATATCAGATAAATAGTGTCTACTAATATAGATGGAAAAGAGTGACTAGATGACATGTTTTTGAAGGAAAAAATTGTCTCATGAAAGACCATATCACAATTGACATGAAACTTACCTTTTTCTGTATCATATAACTGATATCTTTTCTAAAGTAGTGAGTATCCCATGAAAATGCATTTAGTGGCTCGAGGGTCTAACTTGTCATGTGGCTTAACAGCCGTGGAATAGCAAAGACAACCATATACTTAGACATGATTTTTTTTTGATATATTCCCAAATAAAAGTTTGTACGAATTACGATTGCCAGGAACTCGCGTAGGCATCTCATTTACCATGTAGACAACAATTACCACACATTCACCCTCAATGGTAAGAGATATATAGGCTTAGTGTTTCAAGGCCTAGGCTACATCTAAAAAGTGAGGATTTTTTTGCTCAACGACCCCATTCTAAGGGGTATAAGTACATTAACTCTCATGAAGAATTCCAAGAGAGATGAAAATACTAGAACAATGACTATTAAAGAAATCGTAAGCATTATCTGTAAGAAAATGTTGCAGTTTTGTGTGGAATTGGAGATGTCCTATGGAAAGAAAATGAATGAGGTGACTAAATATTTGTGTTTTTTTAGCTCACTAGGAAAATTCAAGTTCCTTTGGAAAAATCATCAATTATAATGAGGAAGTATCATGAGACATATGATTAGGTATAGGACATGGTCTTTATATATTAATGTGAATTAAAGCAAATGTTGTTGAAATCACTATGACACAATTTTTGATGTAAAATAAATAAGATTTTATTAATAGATGTGTTATAATAATTTTCATTTTTTAATGTAATACAATTGTTACAAACTTTATTCTTGATAAAGATTATAATTAATTAAGGCTCTCAATAATATAGACCATGACATGTTTTACCTAAACTTATCAATTTGCTAGTCAAATGGTTTTGAAAAAGGCACATTTCAAGGCAAAACGATAAAAAAATCGTGATTATTGGTGCATAATTTTAACACTGATATTAGGTTAAGGTCAAAGATAGGGACAAGAAGGACATTTTTTAAAAGTACCTTATTAGTCAATTAGACAATGCAATATGGGTCGTTAAGGCAATATTGCCATTTGACATTTGAACAAAAGCGAAAATTTTGGTCAATGGATAAACATGTGAAAAGAAAAGAGAATTGCAAATGATGTGATTACTTACCTTAGGGTTAATTATCCAAATATTGTTTGAATTAGAGTTGTACCTATAAAAGGACATACCTGTAGCATCCTAGATCCGAAAGCCCTTAGGGGTAGAATTTTGGGGTTAGAAACCGAATTCAGAGAGAGATTAGGAGTCTGGTTAAGTTCCAGGGTGAGTTGGTAAGTTTTCGAAGCCATGTGGCTTCCGTTGGAATCCTTTCGGAAGGATTCGATTAGGCGAGCGAGCGGGAAATAAGTTATACTTATTTTCCCTGGTGCACGACCGTGCATCATTGGTGCACGCCCGTGCATGGCTTAGTATATAAGTGGAACCGTGAGTTAAGTTCATTTCTTTACTCACCCGTTTGCATTTCAGCCATATTCTCTCTTTCATTTCAGTGCCTCCCGTTCCTAGAGAGGAGACTCAGCAGCCATTAGCTCCCAATCCGATTAGAGAGCCAAGAGATTAGTGATTTGAGGCTTGGTTTCAAAGCATGGAGAGAGGTAAGTGTTTCTCACTTCTTCTTGCGTTTTCCCAGCTTGTTTGATGAATGTTGATGCCATGGATGAATTTATTGCATGTTGATGAATGTGTGGAAGGTTTATATGTGATTGCATGTTGATTTGGTTGATAGATTTCCACCCTTGAAGCTTGCATGTGTGTATGTATAGCTTTAGAAAGAGAAAGAAGATATTTCCATGGTAGATCCCGTGATTGATGATGCATGTGCAAGTTGAGGCTTGAATTGTGTTATTTGGGATGTGGTTAACATGTGTTTGAAGTGTGATTGTGAATGAATGTGATTTGGTTGGCCATTTGTGCATTTTCCGAGCGGTGCTTTGTTGAAGAACCAGACGCACGACCGTGCGCCAGTATGGCACGGCCGTGAGCCCGTGTTTCTCCAGATGCACGCCCGTATGCACGACTCATGCACGGCCAGAAAATGCATATGCACGCCCGTGTGTCCGCATACGCACGCCCGTGCATAGGCAATTTCAGTGATAATGAATAGTGAATTCCAGTAGCTTGCACGACCAGGCGCACGACCAGGGCACGGTCCCGTGCGTCAGGGTGCACGCCCGTGCACATTTCATGCACGCCCGTGCATCAGCAAAAATTCAGAAAAATGTTATTTGAATGGGAAATTGAGCATGCGAATTCAGAATAAACTTTTAATGGCTTCAAATAAGCATTAAATAAGCATGTAATGAGTTAATAAGCTGCATATGCATGTCATGGCATTACATGTAGCTTCAGAGAGGATCAGGGGATCCGGATTCAGCAGTATTCAGAACCCGAAGTACGGGTAAAAGTATAGGGTGAATACGAGGGGGCATCCGTGGGAATCAGCCCTCTGACACCAGTCAGAACGCTGAGCAGTATTTTCAGATTCAGTTCCTGACACCAGTCAGATGATGCAGTGGCATTTGAGAATTAGCTCTCTGACACCAGTCAGATCGTAGCAGTGATTCAGCAGCATTTCAGTTTCAGCTCTCTGACACCAGTCAGATCGTAGCAGTGCAGATATCAGATTCAGCTTTCTAGCCGGTAGCTAGAATGGTTAACCCACATGGCCAGGATGCCGAATCCCTGTATTACCCAGTCTGATCAGCACAGCAGGTACCCGAGGGTACAGAGAGAGGTATTCAGATGCATGTATCCAGTTTTCAATTAGCATGACATGACATACACATCATGACATGCATCCATATGATAATAATGAATGAATGAGATACAGATAACAGTTTCCAGATTCCAGCAAGCGCATAGATGTATGATTAGGGTCGAGGCCCAGGTATGTGTTTGTTTAAATGATTGTTGTGCTTGCTTGGGTATTGAGGGAAGTAAGGAGCGCTTACTGGGTGATCTTTATCACTCATCCCCCCTCCTTCTTCCAGTTTTGTAGGTGTTCGTGCTGGGTTCGAGGAGCGGTTGGATCGAGGCTGACGGAGAAGGCATGCACACACACCTCGATCAGTGTATATCAGTTATGGACCTGTGTGGTCATTGTTGTACATGTTTTGTATCCAGATGTACAATATATGTAAATATGATGTAGGCCAGTGGGCCCTTGTACAGAATAGTTGTATATCTCAGATGTATATATATATATGATGTATATTCAGATGAGCTTCCGCGTGTACAGAAATGTAAAGCATTGTTCAGTTTCAGTTATTTTATTTTCGTAGGATTCCCGTCGCGGGTACCCATATTTTCAGACGATTAATAGAAAGCTCCCCAGATATTGTTATTATTCAGCAGCAGAGGGTACTCGTGGCGGCGGGTCTTACAATACCTACGTAAGACGTCAAATTTGTAGTTGGAAATTGAGTCAGCATTTGCATTAATTGGTACAATTTTCCCTTATCGGTTTTGAAAGAACTAGAATCATTGGAACCAAAAAAATGAGAATCGTTAGATTGAATCAAAGAGGACAAATGTCGATCATTTAACTTACCTTGAGTTTGTTGACCCTTTTGACTCCCATATGGACCATTGGATTGTATGGATAGATTTAGTCCACTAATAGCCCCATATAAAATCAAGTTTCATTTGGATATGTTGCCCCAAAACTTCTCTTTTTCTTTTATTGTTGCTCATTATCTCTGACCCACGTGATATGTCAATGTCTTCTTGACCTGTCTATTTAGAAATAAAAGTGATTGACTCATCTCTTGTCAAAACTAACATGGTCGATCATTGACTCTCTTCTTGGACAACTAATTGGTAGGTTCAACGAAGGCTCAATGATGATGTAGTGGTGAGAACTTGAGTCTTGAAAGACAAAACAGTGTCATTTAGCCTAAGAAAAAAATTATGAGTTGATCTTGTTCCTTTATTTGCCTATACTATTGGATGGTCTTCAAAAGTCGCAACGTCAATTTCATTTAAGTGTATTGATAATCCATTGTAATATGTGGTCATTAAGGAGTTATATTGTTTGATGTCAATAAGACTTTGTTAGAGAGTGAAAAACTTTGTAAGATCCTATTGAGCATACATTCCTTCGATGTTAACCCGTATTTCAACAACATTCTCAGTGGTTGGTAGTCTAATAATGATCCTAGGTGTGATATAGTTGCTTAACCATGATAAAACGAACATGTTATACCACGTGTAAAATTGAGTAAGGTGTGGTTTAGTGGGTGGTAGGACAATTTCATCAAAGAAGCCCTTATTGTCCTGAGTGATCAATGCTTGACAAATATCACACACCCAATTTGCATAGTTTTTTTGTTTTGGTGAGTGCTACTTTATAAAAAACAAAGTCCAAACCATCTAATACTAGTGCGAACATGATGTCATCAGGTTTTGCTTGACTATTAAATAATGGAATAAATTAAAAAGAAAAAGAAAATAAACCCTTTTGACTTGTGAAGTCTATGTTTCGACATGTGGATTTCAGATTCAGGCTAGTTTGATTTTATCTAATCTCTTGAGAGTTTAATTTGTTCTTTGAATTTTCAAAGTGTTTGTCTAAACGAGTATCCATGTTTTGTTTTAGAATGAACTAACTTGATTATTCTTTTTTGCAGGATAAGAGCTTGAAAAGTTTTTACAAAAGCGTCTTATTAGATATGCTCGATTACCATGTTAATAAGAGGTGTAAGAGACAAGAGAAGGTAGAATGATGCCCAAGAGTTAATAAGAGAATTTGAAAGTGAATGTAATTGTATATTTTCTCTTACGATTTACAGGTACAGTGGTTACATCTTCATATACAAAATAATAGTGACTATCTAAGGAAGAAAAATAATACACATAAAAGTTATAATCCCTCTCGTATAAAAGGTGAGTAAAGAATTCCCTTGTTATAAAAAATGTTTGATTACATTCCAATAAAGTTGCCTTGTATTCATTCTTATCAAAAAGCATAAGTTAATAGATAGAATAAATCTGTGTCTCGATTGCACAACAACAATATCTAACAATTAGAGATGACAAAATAGATTGGTGGTGGCAAACGACAATGGTGGATGACAAAAGAATAATTTTAATATTACTTTTAGATAACATTTTGTCTCCAATAATCTTTTATTAAAAAATAAAATACTATATTGAAAATTATTGTATATAAAATAGTACTGAGTTCGAGTAAATCACAATAATTTAAAAGATGAGTAACGAAAAAATAATAGAGGAAGATTGTAAAAAATAATAAATCGGGGACTAAAGTTAAACAAAAACCTTTTGTTGTGACAAGATCTCAATCTCACAATAATATTTCAATCTCAACTCCAAAATCTTTGTCCACTTTTATCTTGATCTAACTTGGACTTGATCATATGATAATAAAACTTGATAATGGGAGATAATGAAATCTAAAGGTGGTGGTGGGTGATGAATATTTGTATTTTTATTTGAGAATAAGGGAATTTTTGTTGATAACGGTTTAATAGTAAAATAATTATACTATATTTTGGGGTTATTTGTTATTTTAATTTAATATGAGACTTTTTTATCTTGTAAATTTAATAAAATTAAAATTATATTAAAATTAAAATAATTACTATAATTATTTTAATGTGAATCTTTTAATTAAATTATTCTTATATTACCTCTTAAATTAATTACTTTGTGATATAAAAGATTTATTGGGATAATATTCAGAAAATCATTATTCATGTATTTTCAAATTGGGAGTAATCCATAAGACTATTTTGGATTAATTCTGAAATAAAAATTTTTAAAAAGCTTTATATTATATTTCTCATTATTTATTATTGATGGATATGGAAATTATCTTATTCCTAAAAAGGAAAAATATATGATGGATAGGAAAAAAAAAAAAAAAAAAAGAAACATTGGCACTAGGAGCGTTATTGACTCAGCTGTCCACGTCAGAAATGTCGTGTTGGCAACATTATGAATTGCCAATCAAAACTGGAGGGCGTGCCAGCAAAGCAAGTTCAACAAGTTTCAAAAAGACAAGCCCCAGGTCAATAAACATCAGACACCAAATTTGCGAAGTTAATTAAAGAGTCGCATGGCACTCATATTGGGTCTGAAAATTCACCGGTGTCTCGATCATTCCTTTCCGTCTCTTTCAGGTACGTGATCTCTTCTTTTTATTTTTATTTTTCAAATTTGTATTATTCAGTCAATGTAATCTTAGATCCTTTGTTCATTCCTAAGTGCTATTCTTTTTCTTTTTCTTAGATTTACTTGTTAGACAAGGAGTTTTTGCCAACGCCGCGAATATATGTGTGTGAGATGTAGAGATAGGTGAGATTGTGAATGTCGTCAACTGGAACTGAATTTGATCTTTGAAGCCGAATTTTTGGTGCTCTTTGGGGACTTCTTGAATATGCTGGGCACTTCGTGAACTTTGTTTTAATCAAAATCCGTTCTTTTTATTTTGTTGTCTCTGGGATTAGATTTTTTTAGGGATTCGGTTAATCAAAGACCTAAAGTATTTTACTCTTTGTAATAGGTTGTTTATCAGCGAATCTAAATTAAATTCGTATTGAATTTCCCTGTTAGATTTAAACTCATTCTTTTATGCTGATATTCGATTGTCAGTTCTTGAGAATTTTTGTTTCTTAGTAAAGAAAGATTTGGATTTTAATGGCTAATCCAACTCGATCTTCCGTTGGATACTCTGGTACTGCCAGTTCGCCAAACCCAGATACATCGTCACCTCAACCAGAGAAAAGCCCTATCCCTGCTCCAGTTTCATCTGCACCCCCAAGATTTCCTCCACCAAATTTACAACATGATCCACACGCATCCCCATCAATTAGAACCCCAAATATTTTATCGCCTGCAAATGGGGTCAACAGTGGAAGCCCAATTCCTCATTTAAGCACTCCTCCCGGCCCTCCTGTCTTTACTTCGCCCGTTAGGCCTGCTGCTGTGCCTTTCCGGACATCTCCTGCAACTCCTCAGCCTGTCGCATTCTCTTCAGTTCCCACACCTTCACCTCCCTTTTTCTCTAATGGGTCGGCTGAGTTGCAGCACCAAGTTCCAGATGTTATTGAGGAGACAACTGGGGAATCTTCATGTGTTCTGTTTTCAGCTTGCAAGGTACCTTCTTTCTCACTGATTCATCGAAAAGGCACTCTTATTTATTATGAATCAACTTTGCTTAAGTATCGATATTATTTTTATGTGCTAAATCATGAATTTCATGTGTTTTCATATTCATTACATATACAATTGTCTTGTTATGTAGGTGTTGAAACAGAAGAAACTAGCCAACATACCCAGTTTAGGTTTTGGGGCATTAGTTTCTCTTGGGAGAGAGGTTTCTCCAGGTCCTCAAGTAATACAGCATGATTCTCATCGCTGCCATAATTGTGGAGCATATGCAAACATCTATTGCAAGATATTACTTGGATCCGGCCAGTGGCAGTGTGTAGTATGCCAGAATCTGAATGGAAGTGAAGGTGAATATGTGGCTTCTAGCAAGGCAGAACTTCTTAATTTTCCGGAGCTGTCATCACCTGTTGTTGATTATGTCCAAGCTGGGAAGAATAGGCCCGGTTACGTTCCTGTTTCAGATTCCAGAATGTCTGCCCCCATTATTCTTGTAATTGATGAATGCTTAGATGAACCTCACCTCCAGCATCTACAGAGCTCTTTGCATGCATTTGTTGAATCAATTCCACCAACTGCAAGAATTGGCATTATATTATATGGTAGGATAGTATCAGTTTATGATTTTTCGGAGGATTTGGTAGCATCTGCTGATGTGCTTCCTGGTGACAAGTCACCAACTCAGGAATCATTGAAAGCATTACTTTATGGAGCTGGTGTTTACCTATCACCAATGCATGCTTCAAAACAGGTAGCCCATGACATATTCTCGTCACTAAGGCCATACAAGTTGAACATTCCGGAAGCTTCAAGGGATCGTTGCCTAGGCACAGCAGTTGAGGTTGCCCTTTCTATAATTCAGGGGCCAACAGCTGAAATGTCTCGGGGGGTAGTTAAAAGGGCCGGAAACAGCAGAATTATTGTGTGTGCTGGTGGACCTAATACATATGGCCCTGGATCAGTTCCTCATTCGTTTAGTCACCCAAATTATCCTCATATGGAAAAGACAGCATTGAAATGGATGGAGCTTCTGGGTCGTGAGGCTCATCGACACAATACAGTTATTGACATTCTATGTGCTGGAACTTGCCCTGTTACAGTTCCTGTGTTGCAGCCTCTTGCAAAAGCTTCAGGGGGTGTGTTGGTTCTTCATGATGACTTTGGAGAAGCCTTTGGCGTTAACTTGCAAAGGGCATCCACAAGGGCTGCTGGTTCTCATGGTTTTCTGGAGGTTCGTTGTTCTGACGATATTCTAATAACTCAAGTTGTGGGTCCTGGTGAAGAGGCACATTTAGACACTCATGAAACCTTTAAAAGTGATATTGCTCTTTCTATTCAAATGCTAAGTATTGAAGAAACACAAAGCTTTGCAGTATCCATGGAAAATAAAAGAGACATCAAGAGTGATCATGTTTTTTTCCAGTTTGCTGTTCAATATTCAAATGTTTATCAAGCTGATATCTCAAGAGTTGTTACGGTCAGATTACCCACAGTGGATAATGTGCCAGCGTATCTTCAGAGTGTTCAAGATGAAGTGGTTGCGGTCATCATTGCCAAGCGGACCCTCTTGCGAGCCAAAAATAGTTCTGATGCAATTGATATGCGAATGACAATAGATGAACGTGTTAAAGACATAGCTCTAAAATTTGGATATCAAGTACCGAAGTCAAAGTTTTATCGGTTTCCGAAGGAACTTTCTGCTCTATCAGAGATCTTATTTCATCTTAGAAGGGGCCCACTTTTAGGAAGCATTATTGGACATGAAGATGAGAGGTCTGTATTACGGAGTTTGTTCCTTAATGCATCTTTTGAGCTGTCTCTTCGTATGGTCGCACCTCGCTGTCTAATGCACCAGGAAGGAGGCACTTTTGAGGAGCTTCCAGCTTATGACCTAGCCATGCAATCTGATAAAGCAGTAGTTCTTGACCATGGCACAGATATCTTTATTTGGCTGGTATTCCTCTCAGCTTAATTTTCATGCTGTCTTAGAATCTCGTTTTCTTTATGTTTGTTCATGATAAATATGAATGTATGTTGTATGTGTTTTTGTCACTCTATTGCTCATGAAATGTGGGTTTTTGAACTCTAAAGGTGCGTCTGTTCTTTTATATGTGGTTGTTATTTTGGTATTTGTTTATCAAAATCTGCAATTTCCTGTGTTTCCTGGTTGTGCACTTCCTGGGTGGAAAATTTTACCTGGATCTTTTTCCTTCCTTTTCTTTTCACTACTTTATTTTCTAATCAACATCTAGCCATTTATTGGTGATTCAGGGTGCAAAACTTGCTGCTGATGAAGGGAGAAGTGCAGCTGCTTTGGCAGCTTGCAGAACATTGGCTGAAGAACTAACTGAATCTCGGTTTCCAGCTCCTCGAATCCTTACATTCAAGGTTTTTTTTTTCCCTTCACAGTCCTATTACTATGAAAATTTCCCCATTATTTGGTCCTATTGTCATCAAAGATTATTAGGGAGATTAATGGTCTGGATTATGAGCAGGAAGGGAGCTCCCAGGCTCGGTATTTTGTATCCCGGTTGATTCCAGCACACAAAGATCCTCCTTATGAGCAGGTTAGTGGGGGAAAAGTTAAGATTATCGATAAATAGGAAAGTTTTGTTTTGTACGCAGATTTTTGTTTCGATTGTTACTTGAGGGCCACATAAGCTGTTTGCTCAACATAAAACTCATTACTTAACTGTAGGAGGCAAGGTTTCCACAACTTCGATCTTTGACAGCAGAACAGCGGGCAAAGCTGAAAAGCAGTTTTCTTTTCTTCGATGATCCTAGCTTCTGTGAGTGGATGCGATCTTTGAGAGTGGGGCCACCAGAACCAAGCTAATAAAGGGTGTAAATTTTAGCGTCTGATATTCCTGCAAGAAGGAAGTGTGGGAGCTGCATTATAATGACGGTGCAAATATGTTGTTCCATTTTTCCCCTCCGGTAGAGAAAATGTAACTTTTATGACGTCTGTGGATATCATCTCACCTTTTTGTTTCTCTTGAATATTTTTTTGAAGAACATTTGTATCTGACCATAACTCAAAAAGTTTGAAATTTGTTCTTCACGATGAACTGTTTTAGCATAGTAATAAAGATCTCCCAAGTCCAAAATCCAATGTCCGTCAGTTGTTATCTTCTTGTTTAATCAGGTTTTAGTGGTGTAAACAAAATGAGTCACTTGTGAGGAGCTCGAGACTGCTTTTTTTGAGCTAAGCTTGAAATTATTTATATTTGGTTTTTTAAGTCAAGTTTGAGTTTAATGTCGATACACTCAGTTTTAATGCAATTTTAGTATATCTTTTAAAATTTTATGATTCAGTTGGAGTAGAAATCTTAATGCCTTGCCAAGACTGGTGACATGGGCAATTAAGCGCAATATTTTGATAACCAAAGAAGATGATATAAAGTTGAGAGCGGAAGATTGGTTTTAAAAGAGACTGTCAGCCATGGTAAGAAATTTGCAGTGGACATGGATGGCATCTTTGATTTAAATCTATTTAAATCTTTTTACTTGAAACGCAAACTTCTACAGTACAGGGTTAAATCTTATTACTTGCTCTCCAAACTTTCAGAACAAATACTTTTCTAAATAAGCATTGATTCCAATTTTATGTTCTTGATTAATTTGTCAATTTTGTTTGTTGTAAAGTTAATATAGTAAAGAATCATCGCCACTAAACGATATACATCATCAAAATGCCAGACCCATCTAGAGCACTTGCTAAACTGAAAATTCTTGGTAGCTTCTAGGAAGGATATCAAATGTCCAAAGAATTAACCCACCCGCTTCAGGTAAATAACCGATCCATGGACCCGGAGCTTTGACCCAAAATTCTAATCACTTGTCCTTTTCCACTGCTTCAAAATATTTTGTCAACTAAAAAAAAAAAGACAAAGAATTAGATACTTGCGCAGTCCTAGGGTTAATATTTCGCGTGCATATATATCGGTCTCTCTTTTACTTTGATTTTCACAAAACATTCATACTGTGGGAGTTTCTCTTATCTTCTTTTTCTGAAGAGTAAGGGAAAACGCCTTCATCGAATAATCAGATCCGAACGGTAATTTCTCTCTTTCTCATGAGTTATTTGTTTTTCAATAACCCAGTGGATGCTGTTATGTTTTGTTTTTCTTGTTAAGACAACTTTTGAGGGTATAATGCATTTTAAGTTGTAGTGTTGCTTTGAAGATTGATTTATTATTAGTAACTGATCGAACGAAGATATTAATGCCATCTTTTTAGTTTGTGTTGATTTAGTTAAACCCTAGTGACACATGAGCCCATTTTAGGCTTTTTTAATGGTTGACTATCTGTATTGAACTCTTTTTTGGATAAGAAACATTCCTTTCTGTGTTGAAAGTTGATTAGTACCGGAATTTAAGTTAGAGTGTTTGAATTTTACTGGATCCTATACTCAGAATTAAGTTGGTGTCTTATTAGTTAGTTTCTGTGAAATATCTATTCAGTTATTATTGAATTTTGAAATTTAATGTAGGTCTATGTTAAATGGTTATGCAAAATCTAATGTATGACAGTTATACTTGGTTAGCATTAATTGGCCACCGGTTGATTGAAGCTTTTGTTTTTATGCACACAATCTTCTTTCTGTTTTGGGGTCTAAGTCTCTAGTTAATTTTTTGATCCATGTATTGTATGGATTATATTCAGGGAAGGATATGGCTGGCAGTGAGCAGAACAAGTCTAAAGCTAAGGCGAGCGGTGGTGAGTATTACAATTATATGTTTTCTATGCATACTAATGCCAGTGTTTCTAATTTCATGTTGTTGATGATTCCAGGAGGGAAGAAGAAGGAGGTGAAGAAAGAAACTGGTTTAGGACTCTCACATAAAAAAGACGAGAACTTTGGGGAGTGGTATTCTGAGGTACATTGAGGTTGTTAAATCATTTTATTAGGGTTCTTTGAGCATTGTGTGCAGGCATGGTTACATGTTTAAAATATGCTTTATATATTGTTGTGCATAGGTTGTTGTCAATGGTGAACTGATCGAGTACTATGACATCTCTGGTTGTTATATTATAAGGCCTTGGGCAATGTCAATCTGGGAGACAATGCAGGTGAGCCTGAAACCTGTTTTAGATGTTTACTATATATTTATCTCATGCTTATTCTTTAACAGAGGCACGTCTCTTTTTTGGAAATTTTGATTTAGTTGGGGCACGATGTTTAAATTAATCTACTGTTACTGCTGTCTATGTTTATATTGTTGGTCTCCTTTTTGTTTTGATATCGTCCTGATTTTCAAATTGCACTTCTATACGGGTGCTTATTATTGCTGTTTTTCAATTGGCAGAAATTCTTTGATCCAGAAATTAAAAAAATGAAGATTCAGAATTGTTACTTTCCTCTCTTTGTATCCCCCACTGTACTGCAAAAGGAGAAGGATCATATTGAAGGTTTTGCTCCCGAGGTAAGATTTGGGGTCTTTTGTCACAACAGGGAATCTTAAATTTTTATTATTAGTAAAAAAATATTTAACTATCCTGATTGAAATTTTGTTATTTTTGTATGTTTTTCCATTTGTGACCATGAAGCCATTTAAAATTCATTTGTTTTCTTTGAAAAGTCACTTCGATTGGCATGGATGATCGATAACACTTTCTTCTGAGAGATGTTAGGAAGTCTAGCATGAAGACTCGAATTTTTAAATCTCTGAATTTTTCTGTTGTTGGATAAATGATCAGGGTGTACACATATCTCCTTTTTGTGTGTGTGTGTGTGTGTCCTTGGTTGAAGAAAATTCCTTTAATATATAAATTTACTTTAGAAATGTAATTTAGCAAAGGCAGTAAGCACCAACACTGAGGTCTTGGTTTTCTCAGGTTGCTTGGGTGACTAAATCTGGGGAATCTGATTTGGAGGTTCCCATTGCAATCCGCCCAACTAGTGAAACAGTGATGTATCCCTATTATTCTAAGTGGATAAGGGGCCACCGTGACTTGCCTTTGAAGCTTAACCAGTGGTGCAATGTTGTTCGATGGGAGTTCAGCAATCCAACTCCATTTATCAGGTTTTATTTGCATCTTAATTTCTGATATCCTGTATTCAATTTCATTTTGGCCTGTTATAAATTTCGTTCTGTAGTTATGATTAGGCATTATGGAATTTAGTCAGGTTTAATATGTTACTGCAAAAGCTCCAGCCTTCGAATTTAGTGCAGTTGATAAAAAGCCTTGTGTTTTAATGGCTATATTTTCTGTTTGTTTTTGCTGGAAACAAAACTATATTTCCTCTTCTTTTTGATGGGAAGCTTTAATAATTATCAATCATGCAATATATAGGTTTTTTGGTTCTTTTTGATACCCAAAACAATCATGCATTTATTTACACCATCTTGGAACATTTTTTTCTGACTTCTTTTCTTTCTGGTGCAAATTGGCTCTGATCAAGCGTTTAAGAATGTAATAGTTCAGGGATAAAATATAAATTTTTTGACTGAAAAATATCTTTAAATTGGTTTAGTAATTTGTTTGGCTTATTTTTCTGTTTTAGGAGCCGTGAATTTCTCTGGCAGGAAGGGCATACTGCCTTTGCAACAAAGGAGGAAGCAGATGTAGAGGTATTTGAACTCCAAAATTTTGTCTTACAGGCACTAAATTTTGCTCGATACATCTCTTTAATAAGCTCTCTCATATGTATGAGAACAATTCATTCTTTTTCCATATTGGATTTTAGCTCTTGACTTGTTTAATTTTGAAATAGAGTTTAATACTCCTAATTTATTTGCATGAGTGAAGAAGCAGGTTTAGAAATGAGTGCAAATGAAGAGTATCTCCATGTTTGGGGTTTGACTTTGTTTGGAAACATAGCCATTGTTCAAAGATGTACTTGGGGAACTTTTGGTTTTGAAGCTTTATGAACCAATGAATCCATACCATAAAAATTATATGTATATCTAAGGGTGGACTCTTTTTTAAATGTTGTGCCTCTGTTCATGTGCTAACAATTATCACAATGGATAAGCTGCAAGGTGCATTATATGTTGAACCGGATGGCTACTTTTCCTGCCTTTCTTTCTTTTCTTGGGTCTTAGAGTCGGGATGCACGCATATTTTTGTTTGAAGGTGCTTAACTGTTGCCATTTTCAGGTCCTTGATATATTGGAGCTTTATAGACGTATTTATGAGGAATTCTTAGCCATTCCTGTTATAAAAGGCAAGAAGAGTGAGCTAGAGAAGTTTGCTGGTGGGCTTTACACAACAAGTGTCGAGGTATTAACTGATGTCCATCCTTTGACTATCTCACTAAGCAAGATTTGACACATTCAATTTGCTATGCATAGACCAATGTTCTGTCTGAACATAGAATGTTGTGTGTTTTTATGTGACAGGCATTTATTCCAAATACTGGTCGTGGTGTACAAGGTGCAACTTCACATTGTTTGGGTCAAAACTTTTCAAAAATGTTTGAAATAAACTTTGAAAATGAGAAGGGAGAGAAGGCTATGGCCTGGCAGAACTCTTGGGCTTATAGCACTCGCACTGTAAGCTTTTGATGTCTTTTGTTCATTTGAATTAAATAATTGTCACTTAATCTCAATGCATTTCTTGGCATTAGAAACTTATGAAATATTAAGGTTTCTTTTTATCATTCATTAGTTTTGGCTTTTTTTGGTGGTTTGATTCATTTTCCCCTAGAAGAAGTAAATATAATATCCCCATGCTCCTTTTATATTTTTTTATATTTTTTCTATGCTGGTGACTAATTACTTTCTAATTCTCTCTCTCTCTCTCTCTCTCTCTCTCTCTCT
>JAJEJH010001853.1:0-16234 GCA_026122585.1 Anacardium occidentale
TTCAATAATCTTTTTTGTTTCATGAAAAGAGTTTGGTAATGTCTCACCCTTTGGAAAAGCATCTTTTAAAAGCTTAATTAAAGCATCAACCAATTCGTTAGACCAACCGTAATGACATTTTAAATTATAGAGATGCAAAACGAATGACAGTTTAGTGAAATTCTCACACCCTGGATATAATTCTTCCTTAGCATCTTCTGTTAACTTCCTGAAGTCTTCCTTTTCTCTTCCAAACCATTCTGGTTGTTCTTCCATCATAGTATCATCGATGTTGGGTTCAATTGCATCTCTGTCATGATTACATGTATCGAAAAGTTGTCCAGATACCCCAAAAACATCATGTAACATTTCTGTTATGGAATTATCTGTACCCATTTCTTTTTGTACTTGGATGGCTTGGGTTGGCTGTTGTGTGACCATGGATTCACCGTGACAATACCAAGTCGTATAACCAACCATAAATCCATGAACTACTAGATGGTCGTATAGTTCTATCTAATTTTTGTAGTAGTAATTAATACACTTTCTACAAGGACATGGGACCTTATCAGTACTTGATTTACCTTGAAATGCAAAATCAAGGAAGCTATTCAACCCTTCTAAAAATTCTGCGGTAACTGTTGGAAAACTCATCCAGCCCCTACACTTACGAGTATCCATAACAACGTACTGATAGAGAATAACACAGTTAAAATTATACCTAATGTAACCACCAAATCAATCAGACCATATGACATTTCATAGTTATAATGCAAACACAAATAAAACACGGTGTGGAAAGGCAAAGATTATTCCTTGGTTCATACATTGGTGATAATTATTTTAATTTTAATAATTAGAAACTTCTCAAACCTTATAAATTTGAAATGCCTACAAAATCTATGTTGCAATGATACATTTCTCTATATATGTCATATATCATAGCATTATCATGTGATCTACCACATAATATATTAAATAATTTATCATCAAATGTCATGTAACATGTTATATTACTATTTTATTTTTTGATATATTGTGAACTAGTTTTGTGGTAATTAATGTAATGTGATTTAGTTCCATGATATATATATTTTTATACTTTTGGGGGTTTAATTTGAGTTAGTGAGGAAAGAAGTTGAGAATGTGAGTGACAACTACAAATTTTAAGAAAAAAGTTTAGACTTTTTTTTTTAGTGAGTTGAAATTTTTGTTGGAGTTTTTATTTTTGGGTGATTTCTTAAAGTTACTAAAGATTAACATCTACGCTTATTGGGAGTAAAATCTGGGAAAAGTGAGTGTGTCCTGTGGTTTACAAACTAATCTTTGACCTTCCCCTGTAATTTAATCAATGACCTCCTTGCTTTCTATCTTGACCATGTTTGACATATAAATATCAAATTTAGCTTAAACTTTTCAAGTGATTTTTAAAGGGGCATTGAAATTTTATAAATTTACATCATAAAGTAATAAAAGAAAACAAATAAACATATAAACTGATGGTATTGAACGAATATTACCATGTTAACTTAATAAAATCATGGGATGGAATAGTGTTTTTATAGCGTAACATGTTTGATTTAAGTTCTTATATGAGTAGTTCCTAGTTAGGCAGTGTTTTTCTTCTTTGGATATATATTTTTTAAGTAAGGGATTCCTTTTTTGGTGTTCACCTGCCAAGGATAGGTGGAATAATATAAAATGGTACTTGGCTGCAAATCCTGCCAAGGATATGCCATTTCTAGTAACCATCTAGTTTTGCTATAAATGCATTGGGGGTATAATACATGTTCTCGCTGTTGTCTTCTGTCTTATTGTTTTAAAGTTTATGTTTCTGATATGGTCTAAAACATCAGAAATCAGGCTCATTCTAGTAATGAAGTACTTTAAATAGTTGAACTACTGTAACAAGTTTATTGTCATTCTGTTCAGCTAATGTTGATTTCCAGATGCATAATGTTTCTTTTGTTCAGTTATGTACAACCAGACAACTTTGAGTATACCGTCAATATGACTTTCACATTTTGATTTTTGGTATTATAATCAGGTATTGGAAGTTCAGCTTCCCGGTAAGAATGTGGTAGATGCCACGGCATTTTGGAATGGTTTGCGGGGTCAAAAACTGAAGACATTATAGCAGAGCTGTCTGTAGAGTGCAATTTAAAATTAAGTGGAGATTCAGGCTAAGCAAAGTATTTTACTTTTTTTCTTTCACTATTGATTCTTTGTTATCATGGATTCGTTTATTGGTCTAAATATATTCTCTGTAATCATGAATTTTTGCTGCAGTTAAATCTTCTAAAATTTCAACTTGAAATATATTCCCCGGTATCTCTTCAAGTTTCAACAAATATCTTTATTGATATAAAAGATTAATTTCCTAAACATTGAACCGCAGCTTCAAACAAAGCCATTATTGTGGTTTCTTTATAATAAATAATCGCAAAGCAGAGCCACACTAATTGAACCAAATTCAAAGCAAACACAAAAGCACTTTACAACAATTTCCCATTATCATAATCCATTAAATAATTCAGGAGGAGCCAAAACCATTATACTTTTTAAAATATTGCTTTTCATATATAATACTCTAAATATAATTTTGTAAATACCGATTCTATGTAACATATCAATTGAAACCGAAATCAAAACTTAATAATTCTAAATACACTTCCAATCCGTTTCCACATCCAAACCAACCCTCCAAATCGGTTGGATTTCGATTAACAAACTTTAATAAATAATAAAAAAACAAAATATAAACATAAAAGTTTCAGAAAACTTACAACTTAGCGTCCAAATGCGAAGCAATGCGAAGAAGGGCGGAATGTCGGCTTCCAATGAAGAAGAAATGGCCGGAAACTGTCGAGAACAAGCCTGGAACCGGCGAATACAGCGGGCACAGTGGGAGAAAAGCGGCTGCAGCGGCGGGAGGGAAAATGGGAAAGGAAGAGGAAAAGTTCGCGCGCTAGGTTTATGATGACCTTTAGTGGCGTTTTTTAATGATATTTACCGGCGTTTTTACAAACGCCGGTACCTATACCTATAGCGGCGTTTTTGTTCTGTTTTTGTGGCGTTTAAAAAAAACGCCAGTAATCATACAGCTTTTAGCGGCGTTTGTACAAACGCTGCTAAAGCCCCTGTATGCTGTAGTGAAAGTGAGTGAACATGGACTCTAAAAGAACTAAAACAGTTATAATACAAATAAAGAAACTGAATGTTTAAATATCAAGTTTTAGAATCAAACCTTGCCAACTCTTTGGGGCTTGCGTTTCTCGCTTGACCCCCATACTAAAGCATTGGATCATTTTTTTCTACAGTAAGTATTCAGTTTGAGAGGAAAAAAAAACAGAAAAACAATAATATAAGCTAATAGAAGAACTGATAGCCAAATTAGAGCATCTCAAAGAATATTGAGTAAAAAGGAACTGAGGTGGCATTCTGCGGAAGAAAACCCCATCCAAATTTTAAATCATAACAAAATTAATAACAAATGTCTTCATCCAAAAAATTTCTCCTCCATACAGTGTCAGTAGCATCACTTGGCTTGTATATCTGGTAAGAATAATATCAATCAATTTAATAATGACACTTCATAGTGGTCTGCCCAGCAAGCATTCAATGCTCAGGAAGAAAACTGAACAAATGCCCAAAACAGACTCCTCCCTAAGCCCTGTAGGCTAGACCTGTTTTTTTCCTCTATAACTCAGACCAAACCAAAGGACTGACTCCTATGATAACTCCTTGTGCATACTAAGCATGCAAACAGTTAAAAAATGCCCAGAGTGAACTTGTGTTTCTAATTACTAACAATCCCATCTTCTAAGAAATCAGAACTTTTGGTGTTGCAAGATATGGGCAAGAACACTCACTACTTAAATTGTTTAAGCATATCTTTATGAATTCTGTTGTAGAAATCCTTAACCCTCCTCTTCTTTGATGAGACAATAACAGGGTCTTTGTCGTCTGGGTTCATCCCTTTGGGCTTGGTGTGTATACAAGTCAAATTGAGATATTCCCATATCTTTTCCAACAGGCTTTCAAGATTCCACTCCAAATGAGCACTGTGCAAAAGACGTGCAAATCACAAAATAAATGATTAAACAAACAAGAGAAAAGAAATTCAAAACATTATAAGTTAAATTATAAAAAGGTATATTACAGATAATTGAATAATACCACATAATGGTAAAATCTACCAGTGCATTATCTCATCAGCTAGTCAATGTTCAAAAATGTATAAGGGAGATGAGGCTCCAAAGAATTACAGCCCTTTACTACCACAATAAAACTTTTGAAAGTAAAAATTCAATAATAAATCTCATGACTTACCTGTCTTTCTCTACCCTTCCCATCCTTAACACCCTCAATAATACCAGGGAGATTCAACGACTGCCAAACATAAAAGAATGACTGAATTATGTCAATCCTCCGGGAAGCAGAGAACACAAACATGTCATCGAATAAATATTCATTTGCATTCACACAGATATATCACAAATACATGTATTCTCCTGGATTGGTGCTACCATATTTGGTCTCATAAATAACATATAGTTTCCTAACATGATCATGTCACTGCCCAAAATAAAAGGAAAAGTATAAAATCTAGTACCTGAATTTTAGGCCCTCTATACACGATCACATCTGGGATATATGTTAAGGTTGTAAATTCATATGAAACAACCTGTACCATAACAAATATAAATCACATCAGAAATCCATGATTATAACTTAGCATAAGTTTTTGACAATGAATATGTTTCACATCCATCCCAATTCAACACACAAAACAGACATACAATGACATTAAATACACAGGCTGTGCAGCCAATGCTAACCACATGCAGAATGAGTTATTTGGACAAATGCAATACAATTGCACATTCAATGGAAGCAAATAAACTTCAAATTTAGCAGTCAAACTTCATCATAAATAAAGAACAACATTCACCTTCTCCCTTCTTTCCATTCCCCCCAATCTTTTATAGGTCAGAAAAAAAGAGTTACAAATACAAATTTCTAACCCTCCAGGCTTCCAAGCCTTCATAAAAATAATATCTCAACATCCAAAAAATCCACACTGAAAAAAAAAATGAAGTCTTTACTCAAAAACACAGGTAAGAAATGCAGTAAGTTTCAGAATTTCAATTAACAGATAACATTTCACATTAAGTTGATTTCAGTACATAGTATGACTTCAGTTTAAAACATAGGTAGATAATAAATCACTACCTAGTGGTGAATAATAAATTTGTGATTTAGCTTGTGCTTAGATCATGAACAATAGAAAATTTTATCTTTCAAACTAGTGATCGCAATCAAAATAATACACTTACAAAGACAAAGCAAGCATGTTAGTGGCGTTTATGATAATTATTCACCAATCAAGTAAACTATAAAACATCTATAAGATCTTAAAAAACTCTTTCATACCTCAGAAAATGTCCCTGTCAATTTATTTAAAAGTGTAGATTTCCCCACGGAAGAGAAATTAACAAGACCAACTCTTGCATCTCCGCTTTTAGTGACATCAAAACCTTCACCAGCACGACCACCACCTTTTCAGGTTGGCTCAACGAATTCCCTTCGTAATTTGGCAAGTTTAGCCTAGAGCACCTAATAAATAATCGCACATCAAAGCCATCAAAGAATATAACACCAAGAGTGCTAATATGGGTAAAGACTGTGAGTTTATTTCTAATACATATCAAAACTTAGCAGAAAAGTTGTAACATTTCAAAACTTGTGTCCTGTTCCAAAAATCAAATGTTACTTACTCCTAATTGAAAGGTATTTGCAGCCCATAAAATGCAGGAACAAGATGTAAACAATAAATTTCCTCACAAGAGAGCTAATTGGAAACAGAATCAAATAACATTTTTTACAAACCAAAAAAAAAAAAAAAAAAAAGACAATTTATGTGCCACCCTTAACTTCAAAAAATGTTGAAGCATAGTTGTCAAAAGCATGCCTCAGCTTTACTCAAGGTAATGGGGCCATCGCCTTATGTATGGTCAAGGCAGCCAGTGGTTCAAAGGCAATCGCTTTTAACACCCTAGAAAAGCTTTAGGCATAAGAAAAATGCACTTCATTATCACCTAGGATATCAACCATTTTTAGACAATTTCTAGCACTGTCATAGGCTTTTCGGCAAGTTTTGGGAAATTTTTGGGTAGAAATGGGGGTTATTGGATACACATAGAACTTAGTAGAATTCATTTGGTCACACCACCAACTTCAGAATCTCCTCAAGCCATTTGCTACGCCATTAAGTGTTGAAGGTTGCTTTGATCTAGCACCCTGATGCAACTGCAGCCACAACCATAAGGCCATATTTGATGCCAGCTCCTCCAGCGTGAAATCATGCTTTCCTCTTTCACATTGGTTGTTGAATGTAAAGCATAAATATAAAATTAATTCAGTTTTGGTTTCTGTTAGTATCATTTTACTAAAACTCCTAAGCCAACTGTAACAAACTTTTAAGCAGGGCAAACCAGTAAGTCATGCAGGGAAGTATCAAAGAGGAAACCTTGAAAAATATTGTGGATGAAAAGAAAGCATATTGTTTACATACTACAGAAGCTTGGATCGCTTGATCATGGAAACATGTGTATTCTGAATTTCTTATCATCACATTTATCAAAATATGAAGAAACATAATTAAAAAAATGTGAACACTTAAAGGAAATAATTCAATAGGAAGATAAGACAACTTTATTTCGAATCATACAGACTAACCTTGTTCCCAGGTGAAGGAATTTGATCAGGTCCTGAAGTTCAGCTTGCTCAACCAACATCAGAAGAGAGATTAAAGGTATCAGATCAGAGCTCAACTAGTGCTCAAAAGATATGATAGTTCCAATTGACATTGACAAGCACTAGGAGACGTGAGACATTATTAGTTACTGCCTATCCTCGCCTTATATTTTTCATAAATTCAGTTTTTTTAGTCTTAGAAATCAAAAAAATAATCTACACGGTATAGCGTGACAATGTTTTCCAGAGATTCTTCCTTTCCTTCAAGTTTTCTCCAATTTGAAATTTTGTTTCCTTCCCGGGTTTCTCTGTTAAAAAAGAGATGCATAATAGTTTTCCAAATTTTAGTATATCAGTTTTCCATGACGGTTCCAGTTCAATGATTGATGCCCAAAGAGTATACATATCATGACAAAGATACTCAAAGTGTCTACAGTAATGCACTACCTTTGCATATCGGCTTCAGTTGTAACTGGCTTTGCAGAAAAAAAAAAAACCCAAGTTCGTGCACCAGCAATCATTTCCACATTCTACACTGAATAGTCAGTAGAACGTGCAAGAAGTGGTGCATTCTAGAAGCATATCTATAAATGATAAAACCTAAAGATCTCATAGATAAGCTGTTCCAAACACATATCTATCAAGAATAAGTCAAGAGCTAATTTTGGCTTTCTCATGCTATTGTGTCTTCAGTCACTCAACCGAAATGTAGTAATATCTGGAACATAACCAATTCCCTTAATTTACAAAATCAAATTGTCCAAAACTGAATACATCTGATCAGCCTTGCAATGAGTATTGTCTCTTGCAATAAATGCATACACCTCACTATTCAACTTTATCCAACAACGACCAGGTTCTTTTATTACCCCATCAGAGTCCATTCTCCCTCTCACCCTCTTGACATCTGTCCACATACCTTTATATGCCAAAATATTTGAAAGTAAAGTATAAGAGCCACCATCCATTGGATCAATGGAAATTGCCATCTCCGCTGCATATTTTCCCAGTTCAACATTACCAGAAGTTCTACATGCACTGAGCAAACTTCTCCATACAATTGCCACTGGTTCTATGGGCATTTTCTCAATAAATACTACAGCTTCATTTAGTTTACCAGCACGGCCCAATAGAGAAACTACAGAAGCATAATGTTCTGTCCCTGGTTCAATTCCTAATCCAGACATTGATTCAGAGCGATGGAGTCCTTCGTCCACAGGCCCAGTATGGCTACATGCTGATAGCACACCCACAAATGTGACATAGTTGGGTTTTAGTCCTTCCTTCATCATTTCTTCAAACAACAGAAGGGCTTCTTTTGCTTCTCCATGATGTGCATGTGTTGAGATCATGGAATTCCAACAAGCAACATCTTTCCAAATTGTGGAACTAAAAGTTTTCTGAGAATCTGCAAAGCTTCCACGCTTATCATACATATCAATAAGTGCTTTTGTGACAATTGGATCAAACTCCAGACCTAGCTTAATCAGGTGGCTATAAAACTGTTGACCATGTTTGAGACTTGCTAGGTTACTAGCTACTGATATTAGAGCAGCAAAAGTAAATTCATTAGGTCTTTGTCTCGATAATTGTAGTTCTAAGTAGAGTTTGAGAGCCTTTTCATTTTCTGACTGTTGGGTGTAACCAAAAAGCATCGCATTCCACACAACAATATCTTTCTCATCATCTCCTCAAATATCATTCTTGCCTCTTTAATACAAGAACACTTGGAATAAACATCTGTTAGAGAACTTCCAGTAAAAAGGTCTAAAAAGACTCCATACTTGAAGATGAGACCATGAATTTATCTGCTCAATACCAAGGTAGACAATGCAGCCGATAAACCAAGGATGTTAACAAATGTCAAAAGGCTCGGGGGCACAACACTAAGCCTCATCTCATGGAAAAGATCCAATGCTTCCGACAACTTCTCTTGTTTTGAGTATCCTTCAATCATTGCATTGTAAGAGACCACATTGCGATCATCTATAAGATCGAAAACTCCTCTTGCATCCCTCAAGGAATCACATTTTGCGTACTTGTCAATCAAACCAATTCTAACAAAATTGTTGACCTCAAGATTGGCCTTGATGGAGTAAGCATGCACTTGTCTTCCCTGCTCTAATGCAACAAGGGAACCACATAAGGTGAGAACACTTGTGCAAGCAAAGTTATCAGGCTTCCAGCCTGATCTTGTCATTTCTGAAAACAGTTTCATGGCTTCCTATCAAATGAATTCTGCATGTACCCGGCAATCATTGTGGTCCATGAAATAACATTCTTAGCTACCATCTCATCAAAAAGCCTCCTAGCATTTTTCGCCTTTCTGCACTTTGTGTAAAAATCTATCAGCACATTAACCACCGAAACATCCATTTCTGTTCCTCAACACATGAGCATGAATTTGCTCCCACCCAGTACAAACTCAAGCATCGAGCAAGCACTTAACACATTTGACAACACATATCTATCAGGAACAACTTCAATGACACGTCACTTCTCCCACTTTTCACATACCCACTTATAATTGTAGTCCAAGTAACAGAACTTTTCACCACTAAACCATCAAAAACCATTTTTGCATCATCTATACTCTCACTCTTTGCATAAAAATCAACCAAAGTACCCACATAAACATCTTGATCAAAGCCACTCTTAACAACAAAACCATGAATTTTCTCACCCAAATCACTGCCCCCCACAGCCCCCACTCATCTGCTTGCAGGCACGCACAACAGTTGCCAAAATATACTCCTTTGGCCGCCCATCACAACTCTTTAAGAAACCGATAAACACCATCAAAGCTTTTTCATGATACCCTGATTGAGTATACATAAAAACCATGGAAGACCAAGAAACCAAATTCCTCTCACATATTTTATCAAACAAATTACAAACATAACCAAAATTTTTCTGTTTCGAACACGTAAGCAACATAAGGTTCCCAAGAAACGTATCAGACTGCAACCCGTTAACAACAACTTGAGAGTGAACCTGTTCACAGCACAGATTACGGTCACAATTCTCTGTTAAGTGGAGTTGTAAGAAGTGAGCTAAAATGCGCCGTTTTCTACGATATTGAAGAGATGGGTGGTTTTGCTCGGCGAAGTTGGAAAAGCTGAAGGACTGTTTGAATGTAATTGCATTACAGCGTTGTTTTAGATGGTGAGTTAAGTGACGTATCTCTTCTTCACTTTCAAATGTTGCCGCGAACTTTAATGGCCATCTACTGGTTCGCCGCGATGGATATTGTTTGTAAGAAAGCTATAAGAAATTGGGCCCAGCCGAAGATTAAAACTTGGGTTGCTGTTTTTGGGTTGTGACTTTGGGCTACATCTTTTAGGACGCAGGTTTTTTATTGAAAAAGCATATTATATCTAGATGTATGGAGGTTGAGAGTAGATTCAAATCGAATCAAACTCAAATAAAGTTTAATTTGAGTTCAACTTATATGCAGAACGATCAGCTCGAAAACAAGCTATGCTCATTCAAATTATTAAACAGGAAAAAAAATTATTAAACAAAAATAAAAATTATACAAATCTATAAGAATCACTCAAGAAGAATAATTGTTCAAATTCCCAATAATTGCTTGATAAAAGAAAAAAAGAGAAAGAATCATTGATAAGACGAGCTTCGCTGCAATGATATCAATACGACAAAATAATTTGAAATGAGTTAGGTTCGAATTATAATTTTTTCAATTTAACTTAGATTGTTCAAATCGAACAATAACTTGAACTTGAGTCATATGTATAACATATTCCTTTGGCTCGTATTCTTTGTATATTTTCCTAAGATTGAATTAGAGGTCAAGTCAATATTGTTGTGTTTATACTCCCGACTCCACTAAACTATTTAGTACCTAACAGTCGCTACGTTTTTTAATTATCCAGGGGTAACAAACAAAAAAAATCCTACCAAAGTTTGGGCAAAGTCGATTACTTAATTAGTTGCCACCCTCTAGTTTGGCTAAAGCACCCATTTCCCCCACTATGTTTGAAACTACCAAGCCCACCCTTGTTAATCTTAAGTTGTAAACTAATCTATATACCAACTTAAAACATAATACTTCTTCTTATTCTCAAAAACAAAAACAAAAAAACTAAACTAAAGGTGGATTAAAGTTGAACTGGTTCATAGTCAATTTAGTGTTTGACCCAAACAACCTAAATTCGATAAAATTGTTCATAACTAAAATTAATAATTTAAAATTCAAATTGAGCTTAAACCAACCTATATTCAAAGTCGATCTGATTTGAATCTAATCCTAAACATGAGTTTGCTTGTATTGTAATAATGGTTAGGTGAAGGCTACATCTCTAGTGTAATTATGTCATCCTTGTACATCTACCTATTAATGAGATTAATAGAAAAATTGGGTCAATACCTATTTTCTTCAAATTTCAAAGTAAGTTTGATTGAAAACGATATAATTCTTATAAACTTGTTAATTTACTATGAACCATAATTAATCCTTAATTAAGAATTCAACCGAAACTAAGTAAGACATATATAAAAGCAGAAAGGAAATTATATGATACAAAAAGTTAAACTTTCAATGCAAAATTTCGTACATGATTTAACTATCATTGATTCAATTATGTGTTATTATGAGTTTTAAGAGTTATTTGTTAATTGAAGTTATAAATAATAACATATTGCCCCATTTTGATTATAGAAACAACATAAATCACTTTAATGCTAAATTTATTTTTTTTTAGGAAAAATAAACAACAAATAGTCGATTAACTCATCGCATCAGTGCACAAATGAAAAAGGGATTAATATTAATTTTTCATTCTCAAAGAAAATTATGTTAATTAATAAAACTTTTGAAAGGTTATAGTTAATAACTTTTTTGTTACTTTAATGAACCTGAGGGGGTTAAAGTTCTTGAGCTCTTTTTGATCTTCAAAACTATATATTAGAATCCCACCAACCATATACTGCCACACACACAAAAACATTAGTGGCCTACTTTGTTGGTGCAAGGAAGAAACAAAGTCATAACTTGGAGGCTTCCTCCAAATTTCTAGTCACAATAAGGTTATAAACAAGCCAAGTTCGAGTTTACGTTTTAACTAAAGTATAATATCAATTCATCTTTTAAAGTTTAAAATATTACATTTACATTTCTAAAATCTTGCCCATTGACCATAAATATAAGGGTAAATAATAAATATATTAATTATAAGATTTAACTGTAAGTTTTTTATAAAACTCGAGTCAGTTGCTACTATCATAGATTGGCCCTGAATTGAACTAATTCAAACTCAGAAGTCAACTTGTCTTGATTCAGTTTGATTTAAATTTATTTAGTTTAAACTTTAGTCAAGTTTAAGTCAAAGACTTCAATTTGATTTGACACGCTAGCCAAGTATATAGCTCAATTTGGTTTGAACATTATTCAGTTTGACTTATATTAAATAATTATTAAAACAACGTCGTTTTGTTAGCACTACATAAAACGATATCATTTTGTTAATAAATTACAAAACTGAAGATACAAATTCAAGCTAAAATCGAAAAAAATTATTTTTATTTGAACCAAATTTGAATTACCCTTAATTTTGACTCAACGAACTCGAATTGAGTTTTTTGTTATTAGAACTGAACTTGAGCTAAAAAGTGTTTAAGCTTGATTCAATTTGAATTTATCGTTACTATCTCAAATTCAAACTTGAACTTAATATATATCCAATTAAATCAAATTCAAATTCAATACTATTAAATTCGATTTAATTCAATTACAACCTTAAAAAAAGTCATAGAGATTGAATATTGTGTTTTAGTCTTGAAAGTCATTTAATGGAGCTTTAATTTAGAGTTATGGGTTCAGTGGTATGATATAAGCAATTTATTGAACTTTTGAATTAATTGGTTATTTACAAAGAGTAGAAATTAGGTGGAATGTGCATGAAACATGTGAAACTAAGTGTTAATTATGAGTTTTCTTTTATTTTTATTAAAATTCAATCTTTAATGTGTATTCCAAAGGTTATGTAATCTATTAGAAAATTGAATGCTAATAGTTAGGTATTATTTTATCTTAAATTTAAAATAACAATTATTGTTTTATGAAATTCTTTTTATACGACATATTTTCATAAACTATTAAAAATATCCTAAAATGGGGATTATTTGATACATAAGTTTATAGGATTTTAATGGCCAATTGATAATATTCGATATTATTATTATTTTGATTTATCCTCTTTTATTAATTTAATTATTTATATTCATTATCATCCTATATTAGATGCACAAAATCTATAGGTAAAAAGAGTATTTAATATGCTCATTTTTGTAGAATCCAATGTTATAAGTAGGGTTTAATTCAATTTAGGTTGAATATAAATAAAATTTTATTCAAGATTAACAAGGTAAGACTCAAATTCAAAAATTCAACTAAAAAATAATTTTATTTTGAATTTGATTTAAGTCAATTTAAACTCAAATATTCAAATTAACTCAAATTCAATCATTGGTTGTTGTTTTTTTCAAATAAAATTCTTTAGGACAAAAATTAAAGCTAACTTTATGGTATTGTTCATTAATGTTTCTTTCTCGAAATTTCATTTTTGCTACCTATCTTATTTGTCAATATGGGTGGTTTTCTCTAATAAGCAGTGTAAACATGCAACGAAAATCTAAACATTGTTTAATAAGAAAAAATATTTCAAAAATAAATGAAGTTGCTAAAGTTATTATTATGTAAATGAGAATGAAGAATTATATCACTTTAATATATTAAATTATTATTTTTTTGATAGGACGAAATAATTTTTTTTAATTAAGATGATTGAACTCTCGTATTTTTTTTTTTATTGAATAGAGTAAATTTTTAATTTTTTTAGAGTGAAAAGACTAAAATTTTAAAAATTTTTTTATTAAAATAATTAAATTTATTTTTTATTAAAAATACTAAATAAATATAGTTGAAATGATTTCTTTTTGTTTTGTTTGCAAAGAAATTAATTTAATATTTTTAATATAAAAAAAGTTAGATTAGTCCTTCAATAAACGAAAGTACAAATTTAATATCTTAAAGAAGATATTAATAATTCGATAATTTTAAAGACTGTAATATCTAATAACAATAATAATATTTAAAAGGAATAAAGCTAAGTGACCACCTCAAAAACGTGGTGCAAGTACAAACGTTATGTGATGCTGACACATAGTCTATCTAGATATAATGAGTTCAATTTTTTTAAAAATCAATCTAAGAATTTGGATTACTCTATCATATTTGTAGGGCAAAGAAAGAAGATATATTCAATAAATTTAAGTATTTAGAATTCAAAAATACAATTCTTAAAATTTATTCATATTTTAAGTGAATTAAAAACATAATAATCACAAATTTAATTTCAATTTGATAAACAATGATAGCTTTTGTTTGTGAATACAATCATACTCTTATGAAATTTTTCTCATTATCTTTGAATAAAAGACTTATTTATGTTTTTCTTTAAGTTTATTAAATATACTTATTGGATAATATTAAACAATAATGTATGTGGCCTTCTACATTTCAATTATTCAATCAAGTCTTTTCATTCTCAAATTTTAAATAAATAATATTATTATCATCACAATGGTTAGATAAGTTTAACTTAATAGTTGAACTATGACCCGATAGTTGAATTATGACCTGATACGATTTATTTGATTCAAGCTTAAATCAAATTAATTTGATAATTAATTTGAGTTTGAACTTTAATCTAAACTAGATTGACTATTGATTTTTTATCAATCTAGTGTGTGTAGGTTTTAAACACAATTAATAGGTTTTAATAAAAAAAAATCTATGTTTTATAGTCTATTTTAACATAATTGATGAGAAAAGCTTTAAATTATGTTTTTCTTTCCGATTTCTAATTATTTTGTCACTTTTTTATATCGCATAATTATCAGGATTTTCAATATAAATAACTTATGATACATTTATATAAGTGATTTATTTTGGTGAAATATATCAATAATAACAATATAATTAAAAAGCATAAATTACATGTTCCACTCAAGGGTTGGCTTAAAAAACATTTTCATCTCTTAATGATAAAAACAATATTTTCTCACCCTTAAACTGTTTATAAAAACCTAATGATATAAAGGCAAATAAGTAATTTTCTTATACATAAATTAAAAAAATTTTAAAATAATACTTTTATAGATAAGACCTAAACGTTATAAATATAATAATTTATCTCATTTAACAAATTTGATAACTTGTATTGGCACTATTGAAATCCTAACTGCCATTAAATCTCACAATTGTCACAAGCTATGCCATATATTATTGTTACCAAAAGTACTGTATAAATACTAATAATTATAATTATTATTATTTGAAAAATAGTAATACATGGTACAAATCTCACACCTGTTACTCATCATATACATGCAAAAATGTAGTATGCTGGAAAGTTATCTCATGTGTAGATGTATATGTGAAAATACATAGTACAAGTCATATATATGTAATATGGGAAAAGCCCATATGATCATGCGGGTCATACAACAAAAATACTACATGTGCCAAAACTTTATCCCCTCCATAGCCAATTCGAGCTCAAACTCAGTTTCTCATATACTAACTTGCAAAAGAAAGAAAAAGAAAAGGAAAATGAGTGATACATCACTCAATAAGTATTTCTTATCTCTTTTTACCACAAGTAGGTTTTCTATACTAGGTTATTATCGTTACTGATTATAAGTTTTCGTTCTAAATTTGTATATTGCACTGTTTTGATACTTCACTAGTTAGCTATTCTGAGATTTTGTTTCATGTCATGCAATGTATGTTATGGTATGATTTTTATGCTGAAAACATGCTATTTATTAGAAATCATATGCTTGCCCTTGAGCTTGCTTTCTAAAATTTCTTTCTAAAAACACCATTATGATCTGAAGATCTTGTAAATAATCGTTATTGAAAGTGTCTGAAAAGATAGATTGTGCTGATTAGATTGATAAATACAAAGATTTGACACCTTAGCTAAGTGAGTCTAATTTTATTAAAACTACTAATGCACTACCAACACTTAATTTCTAATGAGTTTGGTCAATAACCATGTCCAATTTCTAATGAACGTTGGTTCCTAATTTTTAATGCGTGTGTAAACTCATAAGTGACTCCTCGTATTCACCCTTAAAATGATGTCTAAAGCATTGTATATTTTCTACATAAAAACATGTATATGGATCTTTGGATTCCTTTTTGAAAACACTGGTATGACATATCATGTCATGTGATGCTAATCATGCATGATATCTTATTATATTATTGGGTTATATATGTGTTTAAATGGCTTAATAAGGCTTTACACTTCATTCTAAACTTTCTGGGAACTTTGCATAACACACAATCATGCAACATGAGATGCACAATCGTGCATTAGAGATGCATGGTCATGCATGAAGTCGTGCGTAAGATCATGCTAGCTTTTGTAATTATTTTGGCTAAACTTTGGTTTGTAGCATGGTC
>JAJEJH010001854.1:0-16229 GCA_026122585.1 Anacardium occidentale
TATTAAATTTTATTGATGATTTTGATTAATATATGAATAGTTAAATTTAAAAAAATTGAGAGATAAATTTTGTCTCAAATACGTTGGGTGGGATTATTTCCTTTAACCTTCAATCCATCATTCAACAATTATTTAGGGTGATTTTGGTACCTCAACCTCGCCGTGGAGGCTCCGACTTGAGGGAACTGGCTACACCAGGCATTGTAGAACGTACACGACATTAGGATATCCCCTCTTCTAAAATCGTGTAAAATGAATTTTTATTTAAATTATTTACCCCCTTTTACTTTATATAATGCATTTTTATTATTAAACTTGAAAATTATAACTTATAAATAATTATTATATTTAATTAGAAGATATCAAAAGATATTAAAATAAATTTACTAAATTAAAATAAAATTAAGATTATTATGATAATATCTTAATATCTGAAAAGAATAATATAATTGAAATTATTTTTTATATTTCTATAGTATGTTGATAAAAAGTTACAATAATATTATATCATTTAATAAATCAAATAAAGTAATATAAGTAATAAAAGGTAAATTACCAAAGTTATTATTTTCAACCAAAAGCACCTGAAATGGTTGACTTATATTACATCTATGTATATAGTATTACAAGATAAGAATAATTTACTCGAATCGAATGATACTTACAAGAATAAGAAAAAAACATAATACATATCTATTGCTTTGTGAATAAGATAATAAGGGTATTACAATTTTTTTGTTTTTTTAAGAAGTCCATTTGGTTGAGTATGTAGTAAAGAAAATGAAAGAAAATTGAGATAAGGAAGCAAGGAATAGAAAGAAAGAGATATAGTATAAAGGCATGTAACTTCTTAAGTAAACGAAACATGAAGTCGGTCGAGAATGCATATAGTTACAATTTGTTATCCATCATATTTGGAATACATGTAATCTTCCTCTTACGATTGATATTATTTTTATAATATAGCCTAAATAAAAAGTAAATACATTAAAAAAGACAAAACCAAACAAATTTGACTGGAATTCTTTTACACTCACGAGCACCAGTAGGGTTAAAAGATCGATCCTAAACAAATGTATTCCAATAATAATTTTGTAGACTTATTCACCAAGACTTTACCAATATTAGCATTCGAAAAGTTAGTGGATAATATCGATATATAATGACTTAGCAAGCAACCAAATTAATCCATATTATTTTGCTATAATGAGGGGGAATATTATATAAGACCAATGGACTTAATCCCACCCAAGGTTTTTCTTAAATGACAAAGTTCCATCATTTAACTTCTAAAAAATTTTTAATTTTTTAATATTTTTATTAAATTTTAAAAATTATTATTTTTATTATTTTAATATTATTTTTTATTTGAATCATAATTTTCATTTTTTTATTAAGGGTATTTTTGTTATTTCATAAAAAAAAATGTTAACAAAAGTAAATAAAAAATGTTTCATAGATAATTATTTGATTTTTTAAAAGTTGAAGGTTAAGACTGTCATTTAGAGAAACCTTGGGTGATTAAATACCTTCGCCATGGAAATTTCCCCGGCAAATTTCCTTAGCTTTTATTCTGTGGAGCTGCGGGACAGTGCTAATGATAAATTTCGTTTGGCCCCTTTTTACGTGGACAAGTTGCAGAATTTTCCCTACCTAAATTTATTATTCACGAATTTGTTTCCTTCGTCAATAAAGTCTGCTTTTGATGCTCCTCTTGGCTGGCCATTCTCATGTTATTTCAGCCAAGTTGGTCAAGCCAAATTTTTTTGGGTTACATACAGGCTGCTCAAGGCCCAAGATAAAAGTTTTGGGGCTGATTGGGACTGTTTTTGACAGAAATTTGGATCAAGTCTTTTGCTCATCTCCCCTCCTTTTGGGCTCCGCTCATGAATTTTAAGTTTAGCTATTGTCTTCCTGTGCTTTCTGATTCGTTGTCTTTTAAAAGAGAAATGGTATATTTAAATTCTATGTAGACAGAAAACTCTAACATGACAAACAACATTTTAAATTTTATGTAACTGCCTTTAACCTCGTTAGATGACTTGAAATAGTCATTTGATTTTATTAGTGGTCAGATCTAGCCATATCTATTATTAAAAAAGGTTGAAAACAATTGAAATACTTAATATCGATTATTTTTTATCATTTTAGATAGCAAAGATGATCAAATTTAATCACCTCCATCAAATTTTTGACAACTAGATCTAGTTTCATTCGCCATCGTGATGATCAGATCTAATATCCAATAGAACCAAATAACTATTTTCGATTATTTAATGAGATTAAAAGCATATATTATCGTTGTGACGTTGCCGATTATAATGGTAATTTTTTAAATTTTAATTATTGTTTTATTTTAAATTTATATTTTAATATTTTTATAAAATTTATTTTTTAATTTGTGGGTATTTGGTTTTTTAAACTTTTATGACTGGACTTGTCCGTTTAAGAAACCGTTGGGTGGCAATAGGTCGTTTGGCCGAAAAAAATACTCAGAACTTTGCTTGACCTATTCACTTAGGCATCACACTTGGAAACTTTCTCCATATCTGCTACTGTTTGATTGGAGTTCTATTTAATGTCAAAACCTAACACCAAATAATTGTGCTTCAACTGTTCTGCCACATTGGATATTTGAACTCGGTTAACTTAAATGGTAAAGGGTCTAGATTATTTAGGTGATCAAATTATGAATTTATGAACTCTAAATTTCCAGAACTGTAAAGTTCTGCAGAACGGCAATCCAACAATGAATGCTCTCTTTTGTGTAAAGGTAAAAGCTTTAATATGTTTTTATTATGAACAGAAGTTCACTCGATCAATCCATAACAGTGGTAAATAAAAAGAAAAAACAGTACATATGGTCGATATTCACGATTGTTTCAATGGAAAATTTGATCACATATATCGCCTCATTTATAACTAAATTGTGTAAAAAGCTACAGATGGTTGCTTGCTAGTAGTTGGACGTGACAAGTGATGAAACAAAACTCCATTGCAGGCGAAACTTCAGTGCTTTCCAGGGATCTTACTCATCGAGCCCATGACTCATGGTACGGTGACTCCAGTGCTGACATTCTCTTTTGTGATTTGAGGTCTTTGTAGAACTTTTTAATGAACTCTTCTGCATCTTTGTCTACCTGACTGTCTCCTTCGTCGTCTTTTAAAGGAAACGGCGAGTCTGTTATTCTCAACTGTCTCACCATTGGACTCCGTCCGAACCCCGGCAATGTAGTCAATGGCGAGGCCTCCAACGCCGCCTCGTTATTCAACATGTGGAAAACCTTTTGCACGGCGTGAACAGTAGTGACATCGTCATAACGGTAGGACATGGCGAAATGGCGAAGGCTGTGTTGGTGGTGGTGGTATTTGCGTTTGTGGGTATAGAACGGGTAAAAAGCGGGGCTGTTGCTGCAACTAAATTCGTACTCTTTGGGAGAAACAAAAGAGAGGGCATCGTTGGAACGACAACTGAGGGAAGAACTATGGTGGAATATGAGGTTGCCTATTGCCTTTCCTGCTATCTTATTGCCCCGCTTCAGCATCAAATGGAGATCCACCATTATTTTGCTCTTTGATATGCCTGCCTTTATCATGAAAAAAACTATGCGTACTACCCTCCACAGCTTCTTCGCTACAACTGGTGGGCTTAGTTCCATTTCCATGTCTGTGTTTCTCACAGAAGTGAGAAGCGGAGAGAGGTATTCAAAGGGCCAGAAAAATTATAAAGGTAGATGCAAATTGCCAGCCGAACAAGGTCAGACAGAAGCAACTACCTTAACATGTGGGCAATCTAATGGAGTCTAGAAATGAATTAATACTTGTGGAGGAAGAAGATCCACCATTCATTCTATTGGCTACTTAGATTTATATCTACCTATCATTTTCTGAAAGCAACCAGCTTTGAGGAGCTGCTGCTTACTGGGCCACCGAGGCCTGGAGAACCAAGTGCCATGTTCCAGCTTTAAAGTTATCGAAAATGGCGATTTATAACAAATCGTTGATGGTCAGACGACATAAGCACATCGATTATAAGTATAAAGCTACAAATCTTTGGAACGAAGAAAAACAAGAAAAGGACTAAAAGGAAGCTATGAAAATTGATTGAACAGAAAGAAATTAACTGATTAGAGGTGTGATTTATTGAATGAAGAGTAATTTAGCCTAAATAGTATTTTACCATCTAAAATCATTCTTCATTAACAAAAATCTGAGAATAGAAAGGTAAAACTAGTTATTGCACGACGATTGCGTCTTATTCTAAACTGTTAAATGATGATCGTTTTCTTGTTCTCGTTGAACGATGAGCAATCCTAAATCAGTCGCTCACTCTCAATTCTCCCTCATTGCTACCACCTCTTCTCTTTTATCTTCATCATTGCCGCCACCTCTCCTCCTCTCTTATATTTCGACACCTTTTCTATTGTCACTGCCTCTCTTGCAAAGTTTAAATGATTTTTTTTTTGAAGTTTCTTTAGTTTTGAGATTAAAATTCTTATTATATGGACAATTTTAAGTGTTCAATAGAACGTTATCCAGATTAATTTGGGGGTTAATTTTGTGTTTAAAAAAATGACATCCAACCATATATTTGGGAGTGAGTTTTGGCTTTTAAAGAAATGACATTCGAACAAATCTTAAGAGTGATTTCGGGTGTGTGAAAAAACACTGATTTTGTCCGTGGAATTATTAAAGAGATTGTGACTTAGAAGTAGGAGGTGACAAAGTTGGAGGGGAAGATATTGAAGGCTCTTGGAAGATGAATTTTTGTTTGGTGGGTGGAGAATGACCCAAACGAGAAAAATGGTATCGAGGTGATAAGAATGAATATAAAGATCCTAGCAAAGCTTCAATAAAAATGTTTACGACATTTGACACCTTGGGTGAGAAAACGTAAGCAAATAAGTCGGTCGAAAACCCGAATAGGAACCACAAATTTGAACACTCCCACCTACCCTAATAACTTTGCATCGACATAGCAAAAACGACTTCTATAGCAAAATTTGAAAGATATTTGGAGTCCAAAATTATTGGTGGTCCTCCCAAACGGCATCTTCTTGAAGGCCGTCATTTTCTTTAGTTATTATACCAATTGCCGAAGTCTTCTTCTCTGAGTAAACCAGGTCACTTGAAAGCATGAGTGAAACATGCTAGCTCCCCCGGATAAAGTTCTTCAAGCTTATTAATCATGGTGGGTTCTTCTCGCTTTATTGCCTTTCAATGTTGCTGTTGTGTTTACATCCATCCAGGCAAATCATGCACAGAGAGGGATCTTTGACCCAACTCTTTGAAACCATTCGATGGTGTCAATTGATTAGATCCTGTAAGTCCCCCCATAAACGTATAAGTCTGAATTAGCTAGAATTTTTTTAAAACTTGAGGCATGGCCTAAACAGCCTTTAACGGGTCAGTTAAAGATCATTCGTAAACAATAATAAACCAATATTAACTAATATAATAAACGGTAATTATTAATATATTATTTTATTTATTTTTAAATATAATAATAATAATATTGAAAAATTCTAAAAAGGTTACTACAGTGGTCAGGCTGGATTGGACCATAAACCTAATCTGACACAAAAATTTTGTACCAGATTGTCACGGCCCAACCCAGCCCATTTGACACCTCCACAACCGTTAAGAAAGATTGAAATTTAGGCAGTCTTGGGACTATTATCCGCAACAAGTAAAATCATATACCTTACCAATTAACCTACGTTAAAATACAATTTGATGAAAAAAAAAAAAAAAAAGTATGCATTTTAATGATTCTTCTAAATTTTAGAAACCAAAATCGATGATTCATAATAATTTGTTTATTTGAATTTAGTTATAAATTAATTTGACCTTATTAATTTGATTTATTAATTTATTGATTTATTACTTTACAATGACATCTTTAGTAAGGATGAGATCGAGACTCTCATACATCTCGACTTAGATATAATTTGATAAATATAAAGAAGATAATTATAATTAATCTCTTTATTAATAGGGAAAGATTAATTTCTAATGAGAGATTATGGGTACCTAATCGACAAAAATGATTAGAATCTCTTGTGCACGTTTAGCGTGCTTTAAATTTGCGTACGTAATTTATGGTGATGGACGGTGACGGTGACGGTGACAGCTCCTGCCTTGTAGACTATTTGTTTAGGGCTTACATGTGTGAACCTTATTTCTTGCCGACAAATTTGGGTAGGAAAGGCACCTGAATTTCAATTGAATGGACCATGCTGGACTAACTTATTTATTCCCACCTGAAGTTTTTCTAAATGAAACCTATTTTTAAAAATCTAAATGTTCACCCATTACTGAAAATTTGTGATTAAACTTTAACGGGAGTAGTTAAAAAGGATATTCTTATTATCTTAAATAAAAAATTTTAAAAATAAATTTAATTTAATAAAAATCAATAAAATATAAATAATATTAATATTAATGTAATATTAAAATTATAAAAAACAATCACAATTATCCAAAAATCTAACAAAGTGGTTCGATTGTAGTTGTCGATTAAGTTCAAACTAATTATTTTTAGTTATTGTTGATGATAAAAACTATTAAATTTAATTGTTTCCACTATCGAGATGCTCAGATTTGATAGTCTTTATCATCGAGACAACGAGATTTAGTCACTAATCAAATATGTGATTTTTTTTAATTACGTAGTTATAATTATGTTAATATTATTCTAATATTTTAATATTATTTTGTATTTTAGGTATAATTTTTTATTTTTTTGATTAAAGTTATTTTTGTTATTTTATCAAAAAAAATTAACCGAGTTGCTAAAAAATGTTTCAGGGGTGGATGTTTGAATTTCTTAAAATTGATGGATACAAGGTCATTTAGAAAAAGCTTGGACGGGATTAATTTCTCTGGGCAATTTTTCAGATGGAGGCAAAATTATTCTTAAAATGAAAAGAATAATAGCAAAATATCTACGTCTCAACCAGATGACGACACGGCTAATTCAATGCAGAGAGAACTTCACACAAATTTCTGTACATTGATTATCTGATGAGGAGAGCGATAAGAAGGGCTGGCAAGTAAAGAACTTTGCGTTGGGGAGTTATTTCTCTTGAATAGTTATTTCCATGGCTTCTTCTCATCTAATGGGTGATGATAATGATGATGTTGTGTTGGAGGCTCAAGTTCAAGGTAAAGAGCAGCGGCAGCGAAAATGGAAAGGCAAAGCTAGTGAAGAAATGGCAGGAATAAAAGCAGAAGACATATGGCCATTCCTAGAAGATTTCTTCGGGCTAGACAAATGGTTCCCAACTCTAACCACATGCATTCCCGTTGAAGGCATCTCTGGGCAACCGGGTTGTGTGCGTTATTGTGCAGGATTCAGAACCCCAGTGGACACAGACGATGATGGTGCGGAAACTGTAAACTGGACGAAGCAGAAACTGCTATCTATTGATCCAACAAAAATGACTTTTACGTATTCCATTATAGACGGAAATGTTGGGTTCGAGAATTATGTATCGACAGTGACAGTGGTGAAAAAGGAAGAGGAAGAAGGAGGAGGGTGTAGGATTGAGTGGGAGTATGAAGTTGAGCCAGTGAAGGTTAAAGGGTGGACACTCGAGCATTTGGATTACTTTATCAGCACAGGATTGCAAGTCATGGCTAAGAGAATGAAAGAAGCTCTTCAAGTTTGAGTTTTAAATTCTTTCATATTCATGCACCTTCATCATTCCACCATTGTTGATCAGTATCTTATGATTCCTAATAAATTTCATTAAGCCTGTTGTTTTGAGTGAATCAGTATCCACTGTTGAGCATTCAGTTATATATTTAATTTTGTTTTCATGAACTACATATCTATTTCCTTTCGATTGTTGGATTGAAATTGAAATCGGAATTTACAAGGGGATTTTTTTTTCTTTTGTTGACAGTTGAAAATTACGCGACAATATAAATCATATTTTTCTATCTAAAATCAAACTTCGTCAAAAAAATATAATAGTATAAAAGTAAAACTATTTTTATCATCCAAAAATTTATAAAATTAAAAAAATTACTCCTTTACAGATTTCATTTAAACGTTTTAAATATGATAATTTGATTCTGATATAAGCTTTTAAACTTATAATTAAGTTTTTGAAACCCTAATTGTTAGTTCATTAAAATCTCACCTTCATCAGTCTCACCATCATGAATCTCACCGTGACGGTGAGGTTGCCAAGAAAGCCAAAGCCGTGTTATAGAGAGGTGAAATAAAGTTTGGAAGGAGATTGATCCATATCGTATAAAAAGAATGTGACAATTTTGAGTATACTCAAGAGTGAATTTGATGTCAGTTGGAGTGGAAAGGATTGATATCCTTGGGATGAGCTACCAAAAGTCTCATTCAACATTGGATTGAACTAAAAAAGAGGAGACTGACATATAAAATAGGCTTCTAAATATTTTTATCAACGAAAAATGAGGTAAAAACATTGATATCAACATAGAATTGAGCCAGTGATGTTGATATTGACACCAAGAGTCAATGTGAATGTCGAATTGGCATCCAAAATGAGTTATCGAAAGTGAAAATGGCAGCCAGAGTTTGGCGGGGTTAAACAAAGAATGGGATGGGAGTGAAAGAAAAAAAGGAATTAGCTTTTCATGTAAAATTGATATTTTTAAAGGATTTTTTTTAATTTTGATTAATTTAAAATGATATAATAATATTAAAAAATTAAATAGTTAGATATAAACACGATCCTCAAAGATTATGTCAACTTATAAGGTAACAAAGCCTAAGACATGATTTAACACCCCTGTAAAATAATGTTTTCGTAAGTTTAGTAGTTCATCCACCATATTATATATTTTTTTATTTTTTTAATTATTTTATTGTTTTCACATGTGACAAATCAACCAACAAGCCATAACCCGAGCTCGGGGAAGGAAGAGATTAATAGGGCCCTATGGAGAACGTGGTCAAAAATCCATAATAGGTTCCGACCACAACAGTTGTTAAGACTTTCGGCACACTGCACACAAGCCGCTGGCCCAACACAACTTACAAAATTAGGAATCATGCCCTTGTGTGTCATGGGTTTTTAAGAGACTGAAAATATTTAATTAAAAATAATATAATAATTTAACTTTTTTTTTTCATTCCCTTCAAATTCTTTTTCATTAAAAAAATTTAATTGAGAATAAAAAAAAAAAAAAAAAGATTTATGCTACCAAAACTACCATCAGTATGCGAATAGCCTACAAAAACTCTAGGTTTCTCACACAGGATCATTGGGTTAGAAGGTGCCCGCACGAAAAATGCTTCAAGAATTTTCTAGTCGATTTATCCACTATTTGTCGAAAGCACAAGCAGGCCAACTCTCTGGGGCCAGCATTCTGAGCCGGACAATTTACAACATGTTCTTTCTCTGCACTTCACAGGCAATTAGATTCATAGGTTGTCTTCTATTTCATCTGGTACGTGCAACTTTTCGATGGCAGCCTGTTCCATTGATTTCAAGGATGATAAGCATGGACAGAAATGATAATAAAAACATGCAATTAACTGAGACGTACACGCGTTCAAGTCAATCACCTTAATGCTAGCAACATCGGTTGCTGAAGGTTTCAGATCCAAAGCAATGCCAAAGTGAAGCATGGCTTTGTCATGCATATTCTGCCGCTTATAGATCTTACCCATCAAAGCATACACACTACTTTCACGAGGGGCATACTCTTTAAGTTCCTCTAGGACTTCTAGGGCTTCCTCAAAATTTTCCAGGCTCGCAAGTATATTAGCTTTCTGATACAGGGGAAGAGGGTTCTTCTTATCTGCTAATATAGCCTTCTCCATCACCTCAATAGCCTCTTTGCTTCTCTGTAACATAACACAAATAAATTATCAAAAACTTGTGAGGTGAAATAAGCTTCCTCCCGCCAAGATGTTGTAGCTGATATAGCAAGTTGCCAAACCTTTAAGGCATGCAAAGCAGTTCCAAGATAAGACATTATAACAGAAGATCGTGGATTTATTCGGAAAGCCATCCGAAAGTGATGCTCTGAAAACTCAAATTTCTCTTGGTGAAGAAAGATCATCCCAAGCCCATACCATGAATTATAATGTCTAGCATCAACCCGAAGGGCACTCTGATAGCTCTTGATTCCACTTTCAAAATCCTCCAAAGCTACGCATCTGCAGGTAAAAATGTGATTTCAAAATTCAAATAGACAGCTTAAGTTCTACAACTTGAGATGTTTATTATAATGAAGATTATAGTTGTGCCATACTCATGACCACAAAGCGTGTGCCCATATGCAAATCTTGGATTCAGTTGCACAGCTCGCTGGAAATTTTTAAGAGCTGTTTCATGGTCTTTCTGCAAGCTATAACAGTTTCCCATTGCACACCTGCATCCCCATTCAATCAATAAAATATAAGTTATAATGATATTTACAACAGCACGAAATCCTAAAAAGATTCAGCAGAGTACTAAAGGTTTTAGGGCTTTTGAATTATTAAAATAATTCAAAAGCATATTCCATGTGACATTGAAGGAGTTGATTAAACCCCAAATGATCAATTAACTTTTATTTAGCAAGATATTTTCACAAGGACAACCATCTCACAGCAGCTCCAAACTGAGCAGAAGATTATTTGACGCAAATAAGCAGCCAAATTGAATAGCAGCACTTTGCTGAACTTTTATAGTGTGAAGGTTTACAAATTTTGGTTGCAAGGGTAAGGAAACAACTGAGCATCTTTCTTGAAAATGTAAAGAATTAATATAAAAGGACAATTCTATTGCCTATTTATCTAATTCAAAATTAACCAAAGATGTAGAGTGATGGACATAAAGCTCAGGAGATCAGGATTCTAAAAGTGAACTGAGAACAGCAATGTCACTAGTGAAAGCTAAAGTTTAAACAGCTTTATAACAATAATCAAATTGAGAAAAGTTGTTTATTTAACAAGGTTTCAAAAAGCTAACCATGATTGAGGAGCTAAGCGGTCAGTTGTAATCAACTCCTGTGCAAGGTAACTCAGCTTCATATCTTCCTTCAAATGCTGAAACGAAGGGAAAGTAACTTAGGGTGAAGCAGTGAAGTAGATCAGCACAAAAAAGATTTTCAATTGCAAACAACAAACATGATAAAACCAATTAAGAGATATTATAAAGATTCACGGTTCTATGTAATCTCAAATTTCAGAGGCAGTGACCAAAGAAGAGGTATCTCCTTTCCTCTCCATGTTTGATTTTGAAAAATAAAAAGATATTTACCAATGGCATTTAGGCAAGCAGATTATGAGTCGGCAAAGTATAGTTCAAAATGACAGTTTAATCTTTCATTGAGACCTGAACATATTTTATGAGATGGATTAAAGAAACAGAAGGTGGACACCAAGAATAAAGCAACTCACATATAGAACTGTTGAATATATATCCATTCCTTCTAAACTATATAGTGAAGCCCGACGAGCGAGACAAAAGATCCGATCAGCTTCTAAATAATCTACCAATTCAAAATATGCTTTTCCAACCTGCACTTGAAATGCTCAACTCAGATGCAAGATAGTAGAGACATACAGATGTTTTAATGTAACCTTGTAGTTAATTTATGGAAAATTGGCCACAAAATTGGGTTTGATGCACTAAGAATTCACTTTTCTACAATGCTTTTCAAGTAAATTTATAACTTATGACTATATTGGGGAAAAAAAAAAAGATTCACAAATTTTTTGTCACTTTACACCAACCACTGTTCCAAGGTTAATGGGCCCACCAAAATTAATCACCTATATTGCACTACTCTTTCATAGCTTCCTTTTTCTAAAGGACACTTGTAAATTGGTCGAAAAGCTTCAATCTTCCCATCTCATGCTAAAAAAAAATTTTAAAAGTAATTTAATTGTAAATTTTTTGGGTGAAAATTTATACTATTTGTGAAAGCCAAGGGATTAGGATATTGTTTGTTTCCTTCTCTTTCATGTAAATATTTCCTTTTGTAATTAGCATCAATTGTCTGAAATTATCCTCATAAAATCAAGGATTACTTCCCTTGTGTTAGGTTTTAATTTCCTGAATTTGATCTTGGCACAGTACAACACAATAATAAAATTCTCAGGAATGTTAAAAAATACGACTGGTGCCAGAGTAGAAAAGTTAGAAAAAATGAGTTTTTGTATCGCTGCAATAGTCACAGGGAAATCTTCTCAAACCTCACAAAACATCATGTCTATAACCTTACTGGAGAGAGTCAATCATTATCTGAAACTCACCAAAGATCTATCTTCATCTATAGAAAATCTCATCGGAAAACCACAATCTCACTGAAAACCCTAAAGTGCTCTCACAAAAATAAAAAATCTTAGAATTATTCAAAAAACTGCACAATTAAATTACCATACATGAAAAACAAAATAGAGCTTAATGTATTGAATTTAAAAACAAAGGGTCCAATTTCTAATCACCAAGAAGTTGTATAATAATCTCCCATGATAGTAATGATACATTGTATGCAATTAATCAAGCTTGTCAAAATTTCCAAAAGATAAGGAAGACGATTCATTATGTTTGACTAAATTTCTGATTTTGGAAGATATATGTCTTAAAATTTCACAATAAAAAGACTATCATTAGAGCCTAAACAATAAAATTAAAAGGTACCGGTAATTAGCTCCTGAACAGTATCTAATTGTCTAAGTTATAAAACATAACGGCCAATCATATAAGAATATACCTGAAGATAAATTATCTGTTTATTTTCTTCAGCTTTTACAGCAAGACAAATTGTTCATCTAGTTGCAATCTTACGTAAATGATATACTTTCTTCAAAAAACCTGATTGGTAACCAGACTAATATGCAGGTAACTACCAACTAGACAGAGCATGAAAACATGTCCTCTACAGCTAATATCAATGCATTTGTAATGAACTCATTAAAAAACTACCAAAATTACCTGAGAAAGCACCCAACCAGTATTATAATGCTTATGTGGTAGTTTGAGATACATATCCAGTGCATCCTGTAATATCCAGAAGCAATATTCAAAAAATCAAATGCAATACATGAATTCATTTTTTCTGTTTCTTCAGTGGGAGATAAACAATACCTGGCACCTGAACATGCAGGAAAGTCTGTAGCCTTCCCCAAGAATTCTCAGGAGGCCCAATATCTCTGAAGTACCACCTATTACCCTAGAATCACTCAAGGAAACCCCACCACTAGGAACAGTTGCTCCTTCTTGTGCAACAGTTCTATTATCACCACAGGGAAGAGAACTAGAAATTGTTGAGGAAATATTTGCCCGGCAATCATTAAAAGCCTCATTACGCATCCCTAAAAGAGATTTTTTTATTAAAAATAGTAACAGTTAAATAATTAGTGAGCCATAGCAAGCAAGAAGGGAGCAGGATAACAAAAGCAAAAATAAGCACTCATAGCATCTCAAACCATATTACTATTCCAATTTTAAGTTAATCAAATGAATATGAAAGGAATTCACAAGGATAACAGACACACAAGACATTGAATACAAGCAGAGAGGTCATTTTTACTGGCCAAAACAACTTCAATAAAATGATAACAGAAGCAACAGAAATTTATAGACCAATACAAATAAAAAGAGCACCAGACTATTTTTCTTCACCATCTTTAGAAGATAAAACAATTCAGTTCTGTGTTACCAAAAAATCAATTCAATTGTGGATTAAGTTTTCCAGTTTGTTTTTGATACATTTCTGAAATTCAAGGTTGATAGAAGAATGGAGAATAAAAAACCAAACTGGCATTATAAACCAAGAAACTCTACTGGGGTTTTCTCATATATGGATTGAAAATGGAAGACCATAACTATGGTATTTTTTTTTTTTTTAACAAGTACATTTTAAAGAGTGTAAGCAAGTTAAGTAAATAAATGCACATTAAATTACCACTCTATCGACCAGCGTGAATCAAAGAATAGTAACATGGTAAAAGGGAATGTAACTGAATTACAGCCATCCTCACCAACATCAATCTCAATTTCATGATATAGCTCCCACAATTATAATACACGCGATGATGCATCACCTTCATCAATATTTTCATTGGCCCAAGATTGTCCTTTACGAACTGTTACAGAACGAAGAGCAACAGAACTCAACTTGGAACCTCCAAGATATTTAGAAGAGTTGCTAGTTCCATTTCCAGCTACTGTTGTGACACTTGCATTTACGTTATTTCCTGCTTCTCCAACAAGTCTTGTACTGCGTCGTAGGCCAGAATCAGAAAATAACCTCCCAGAAATCTGCAACAGAGGAGAAAAACTGAATACAAGGCAGATTCTAATTTATACACAAGTAGAATAAAATGTATTTAAAGACCTCTAGTTCCAGAAGGAATACACAGAAGTATCAAATATGAAGGGAAATAATCACATTCAACTAGTCCCAACAGTGCAGTTAAACAAATTTATGTGTATCACCAAGCATACCATGTTACCAAATCAAGCAGGAAGATGAAGATAACAATCACACTTAAGCCCAACTAACAAAAAAGAGTAAAGTCCAACCACCAAGCATTGACCTGAATGCTACATAAGTGCAAAGTGCAAAGTAATACCAAGTGCAAACTCATCATCTGTATTCTACGACATGACAACAACCAGATAATGCAAGACAAAGATACAAAATCTTATCAGTGGATGAACCAGGTTTTAAGTAATACACCATTTAAAGATAATCAAAACAAGCAAAGATACATAAACTTAAGAGGCAAGTGATACATACAAAAGGAATAAAATAAATGAAAATCTGACATAGATAATTTATAACCTTTCTTAATTTTCCTTCATCCACAAATTTTCTTCGAGGGGCTTGTATAGTAGAGTTCACAGATGACCTTGAGGAGCTATCGACACCAAGTGTGTTTAGGTTTAAACCATTAAGTTGCACGTTTCTACACAAAGGCGGAGGAGCCACACCTGACAACTACAAAATATAGAGGAACTCACACTGAATGTCTATCTTCACACTATGGAGTAAAGAAGCTAAAAAGTATATATATGCTCTCCATATACACTCAAAAAAACAAAATCTAATTAATCAACATCTCAAATGCCAAAATGAATAGATGCAAACATATACTAACAGCAGCAAAAAGAAAAGAGATAAAGAATTGCACATTGACTATTAAATGGTCAATGTCACAAGCCCGAAGAGAAACACAGCACTGCCAAACCAAGTTTTGAAAATTTAAATAGGAGTATTTAAACTAACATTTTTTTTGACACAGATGCACAAGAGATGGTCACCAGAGAAAATCCACTAGTTTACCATTATGATCATTTAAGTTTTAACCTATTATTTTTAAAAAAATTAAGAAATTTCCAAAGCTATGGCAAAACAAATGAAATTTACATTATTGTACCTGTGTGGCCACTGGTGAAGGTGTATTATAAAATGACATATTTGAAGGACCACCATTTAAAGGTAGATTAGAAGCTCCAGCTAACATAGCTGCTCCATGATAATTCCCAGGGACATCTCTCAGATTATTAGTTTGCATGTTTTTCAATTGCCTTGGACTCACATCTTCTGAACCAAAATTTTTTGAGGAAACCAAGTTGCAATCCTCATTGGATGAGTACAAGTTTTGGGATGTTGATCCATGATGTAAGTACTGCTTTTGAATACAAAGAGCAGCTGCTTCACCAAAAGCAGTAGTTGCTTCTTCAGCAGCACCTAAAACATTCAAAAACAGAGGCCATGACTCAACTATAATAGTACAGATAAAGATAAAATCCCCAATTAGCAAAAGATAATCTGTACTACTCAACTAAAGGACCCATATTTGATCATAGCAGAAATGTGAGAGATATGAATCAGGAAGATTAAGCAGCTCATGGCAATTAGTTGCATGGCACAAATTTTCTTCCTATGAAACTTAAGTTAAGAAAAAAACTAAAAATGTTTTATAGCTACTACTACTCTTAAGATAATACACACTCAGAAACCAACAAGATTAAAAAAAGAGTAAAAAATTGAATCACAAGTATACCTGTAACAACTTAATTCATGCACTAAAGTAAAGTCTCATCACCTTTAGTTACTAAAATTGAGAGAGAGAGCCCAAAAAGGCCTTTACAAATGCATCAGGGAAAAAAAAAAACTAGGTTCCATTACATCAAAGTCTGGCTAATTTCATTTGAATCATATCAGCACAAGAAACCAAATTCATATTCCACACCATACAAAATTAATGAAAAAACAAACTGAACAAGCAC
>JAJEJH010001855.1:0-12709 GCA_026122585.1 Anacardium occidentale
CATCATGATACCAAAAGACGCGAGCCCTGGCTGTTCGGGTAAGATATCAACTTGGTGTTTGATTTCTTATATACTGATCTGTGAATTTTATATTTGTGCGTTTATGAGATTCAAACCTGACGCCAAAAGTTCAAGAGTTTTGGTTAGTTAGTTGGCCAAAAAGTAATGGCATTAGTTTTTCTTTGAAGTTTAAGATATTTTCTTTTCAAACTTACATGTGTTATTTCTTAATTATATTACCTATCTGCTTTTCTGCTGATATGTTGTGTCTTGCATGAATTATTAACTTAACTATGAGTTTCAAGACTGACAAACCAAGCCACTTTTGTATCGTTGAGTTATAAAAATTTGCCAGGCTATTTATTTTCAGCATGTACTTTATATTGTTTCTCTCATTTCATTCCTTATTTTAAATAGGAATTTTTTTTTCTCAATGGTGCTGCCTTTATTTTTCGTGTATCATATAGTTTGCAGTTATTTCAATATGTTGTCTTAAATCAAAATTTTGGTAGCTCTGCCAAATTTTTATTTTTAGACACAAATATTAGGGTATAATAGAAATGTAATGAGTTGCTAGGTCACCTTTGCTTGAGTTTTTGGTGAACACTCTCATTTCATAGATGAGAATCCAACTTGTTTTTAACAGTCAGATGCATCATTTAAAGCTGAGACAGCTTCTTAATGAACTCCAGTGGTTTTTAAGACTTCATTGAGTTTTATGTGAACAGTTTCACTTTATAGGTAAGGATCCAACTTGTTTTTAACAGCTTAGATGCATCATTTGGACCTGAGACAGCTTCTTAATGAACTTCAGTAGTGCTTAGGACTTCACTGAGTTTTGTGTGAACAGTTTCATTTCATAGATAAGAATTCAACTTGTTTTTAACAGCTCAGATGCATCATTTGAACCTGAGACAGCTTCTTGATTAACTCCAGTGGTGCTTAAGACTTCATTGTATTGCTTGAATCCACTTGAAATCTTCCCTATAGAAAGTCTATGTTTAGAATGCAAAGGCAAGCCAAATGCTTCACTTTTTTGTATCTAAATCCAATGACTTGCTTTGTTTTTGCTCAAGTTAAAGTTGTTAAATGTGAAAGCATACAGTTCATTTGGGTAAGGTTTTGGGATAATTTGCATAGACTAAAGTCAATTTTTGTTAGGTATTTTTTGGCCCTTAATAGGGATTTTATCTTTTTATTTCTTTTTTTGTTGATACTTGATAATGTTAATACATTAATCTTAGTTTATTAATGAAATAAAAAATTTAGAAAAGCACACAAGTTGTATCCCAACCAACACTATTGGATAAGAAGTGATATCTATCGAATTCTATTATAAAATGTGGATTGAGATGAAATGATAGAAGCATTAATAAAGAGTTTGTTTCTGGCTTTGGTTTACAACCTTGCTTGCCTTATGTATTATTAGAATAACAAGAAGTAATATAAAATAAATGAACTAAAAAAGTGTAAAGGTAGAATAAAAAGGCAAGAGCTAGTTTTGCTTTTCACTTAATTTCAAATTGGTACTGATGAATTTTAATGAAGGATGTTGGAGTTTATATACTGTTACATCTCCATCCCTTAATTAGTCATGGCTGGTAACATGTCTCACAAGGTGGCATCCTTAAGAAATGTGGCAAGGTGAGGTTTTATATGATGTTACATCTCCACCTTCATCAAATAAAAGCTTAGCCGCATTGAGCAGCTTTCTTAATAACGTGGGGGTATGGTGGAGATCCACCATTTCACATGACTTCCTTCTGGTTATCCATCATTTACAGATAATTGTATTAACTTTAGTAAGGAAAAAACCAAGTGGGATAAAAATCTATGTAAAGAAACATAATTATTTCAAGCATTTGAAGAGTGGTTTATGATGTGTCCACATTGCCTCATTAAAAACCGTTAAGAGAAAAAATGTTTAATGCAGATTTTGTCAAATATGCTTAACCTCTCCAGATGTATCCCCCACATGAATGCTTGCCCTTTTATGATAGAATGATTGAGATTAATATTGTTTTTTTGCTTAGCTGTCACATGTTGATACTATATACTTACTTTGCAAATGTTGATGTTGATGAGGTCTTAGTAAATAAATCTACAAGATTATCACTAGAGTGTATTTGTTTGACATTGATCTCTCAACTCTATTGGAGTCAGTGAGTGTAAAAGAACTTTGGTAAAATATGTTTGGTTCTATTTCCTTTAAAATATTTTCCCCTAATTTGAGTAATACAAGTTGTATTATCTTCAAACAAATATGGAATGCGTGTTTTTTTTAGAAGAAAATCTGCGTGTATCCCAGATGTGTTGGATGATAGATTGTAATTGTATGCATTTTTGGTTGGATTCATGGAGTGCAAGAAATTTTGAATGATAAGATGTTTCAACCAAAGTTTGCTTTGTTGAGTAACATGATAATATTGTTTTGTTAAAAGACATAGCCAGTCTATGATTATGTTTTATAAGGGTTTTAAATATATCCAAAATCTGCATATTCAACTAAATAACACTCATGGTGAACTTATTTGTATAAAATAATCTTAAATCCTTAGTTCCACTGAAGTAATGAAATATATGCTTTATTCCATTCCAATGTTGTGTTGGTTCAGATTGGATCTTAGGATTACATTGATTGCAAATTTTATTCTGGTCTAGGACTATGTGTTAGGTATAAAAAAACACCAATTGCATTGAGATACAATACTTCAAAATGAAGTATCTTTTTACCATCATCTTTAGAGAAAAAATCATCTTTAGAACAATATAGTTCAATTCAATACAACCCAATATGGTTCTACGATTCAATACAAAACAAGCTCACTCTTGCAGAAAATTGGAGTGTTTTATTCTCTCCTCAGACCTGATATTTGAGAGACCACGTTCTCTCCCAAAGTTTCCGTGGCCAATATTTAATTTTTTGCCTATTAATCTCGCTCTATTTCTCCTGTTTTATTCTCAATAATTCCTAAGGCTTCCAAGACATGTCTCTCATTTGCTAAGTGGTCCGCAATTGTTGTGCCACTACTCTTATATTTGCTTTTCTAGTTGTGTTACACTTTAACCCCCATGGGTATAACATTTCATTGCACAATGAGAACCACCTTGTCCCCAAGGTGAAGAAGATGAAATTGTGTAGTGATGGCTTCAAGGGGTGACACTTTAAAGTCCCAATTGCTCCAAAGTTGTTAAAAGGATTCATTCTTCCATTGCTTCCATTAAAGGTATATCTACTTTTCTATCTCATCAGAATATGAAACATAATCTTGTAGAGCACACATATTAATAATATCATATACCTCTTGTCTGATAGACTGAGATGGATAAAGCGTCCTCAATTTTCGATGATGAATGTTTTTGGCAAGTGAAATTTCACCACATTGAACAATCTAATGTAGTAATCCAAAAAACTGTCAGAATCTAGGACCAGGTTGGTGGTGGTGGTCTAGACAGATGAAGATGAGTTGTGGATCTTGGAAGGGAAAAGAAAAATGACAATGTGGTTGTGTGCAGGGAGGAAGGGCTAAGGAATGGTGATTGTGGTGATGGTGGAGAAGGATGGAAAGTGGGTTATGAATGTAGGTGGTAGGGATGAAGAAGAGAAGTGGAGGGGTGTCTTGGGTTGAATAATGGTAGTGAGAGTTTGAGGAGGAAGTTTTGAAGGTGGCGGTGGCAAAGTAATAGGAGTTGTCTGGTATTTGGGTGTTATGGAAGGGGTGAAGGAAATGGGAGTGGGTTAGGCTGTATTTGGGTTGGATTCCTTGTTTTGGTGTAAAGTGGGTTGGTGATCTAAGGGGAATTCCACTTGGATCGGATGAAGAAAGGCAAGTTTAGGTTTCCTAGTTCATTAGATAACATGTTAGGATGTAAGAGTTAGAGGGTTGTAAGTGATATGTGGGTAGTTTAAGTTGAGAGTATGGTGTAGAAGTGGTGTATTTGAGCGGGCTTGGTCCTGGAGGTTGGGCTGAATATTATTTAAGTAGGGTTATCTTGATGTACTTGGGCTTGTGTGTAACGTATTTGAGTTGGTATGGGCCAATTGGGTTTTGGGTTGAATATGGTTTTGAGCTTGGATTATTGTTACATGTGTTGGTTGGATTTGGAGTGTTTAAATTGGGCCAGGTCAAATGGAATTGGGGTGGGCTTAGATAATTGAGTGTGAGAATTGTGCTGGGTGGTGGATTAGATGAGTTGCTATGTGAAAAGAGGATGCATATCTAGTTTGGGCTAGGTCGGGTTGCTTGATTGGATTAGGTTTCGTTAATACCTTTTCTCCCTCTTTTGTCATCTTCTATAATCACTTCTTCTATCTTCTTATTCCTTTCATTTTCTTGTGTCACTATATGAACTAGTCCTCCAAGTGAGTGAACATATTCTAGCAACTGGAACTCATCAGAATATACTATTTCTTCATTTCAACAACCATTTTCCACCAATGGATCATTAGATAACGTCAAATTCCCTTCCAACATACTAGAATCGACCAAGTCAACTTCTGTCCTCTTCATTTCTCCATTAAATATGATTAGAATGTTCTCGCTATCCAAATCGTATTCCTTTACCATAAGGAAAACCCATGACTTATATTTATAGTCATGGTTCGAGTCTTCCTTGCATTCAGTATGGAGGCAATTATGTTCTCCCACCTTTCTTAGATTTTTCACTGTGTTGTCGAGCAATCCTCCTAATATAAATTGAGAAAGGCTTGTAAGCTCCCAAAATTGATGCTAAGGTCTCATAACATTACGCTTAAAATTCCAACCTCGAAGAAGCATCAAAACCATGCAAATTCATAGCAGTTTTCATGCTAAATTTAATCCTAAGAAAGCATTCTCCAACTCCACTTTGAGGCCCAATGATCACCCAAGAGAAACGTAGGAAGATAAAGTTTCAACACCACAAAATCTTGAAATGATTTGTAAGCAATTGATTCAAAACTAAAGGATTAGCCACCATACAATCCAACTTATTTGATAATGAGTTGCAAGATAAAAATCCTCAAGCTTAAAAGAGGATTATCCACCACCTTGAGGTTGAACCAAAGATAAAGGTTGTTTGAATCAAGTTTAAAGTATTTTGTCCACCCTCTTGAATCTTACTTCCACCACTTTGATTGTCCACCACCAACCTTTACTTGTTAGAAAGATTTGATAAAGGAAATACAAATTCACATGAGCCACCAAAGTTTCATGGGGCTCAAAGAAAGCACAAAGTTTCTCAAATGTTCATTTCCACAAAATATATGCGCACAATTAGTTTGAGTTGCTTTTATATCGACAAGTTACCAATCATAGTCAAATCTAGCTAACCCTCTTTAACTTAAAATACAATTCAAGTTACATACCATAAATAAAAGAAAATATTAAAAGACAAATTAAATAAGCCCCCTAAAACTAATTACAATTGTATATTTTAAAAATAAAATACATACACAAAAGTAGTAACTCGCGTGCTTGCTCCTTTGTCTTTAGCTAAGCTTTCCATATAGATCTTGATCTTGCATCTTGAATATTTGTCCTTGAATTGAAGTTATTTGCGTCTTAATTATGTTTAAAAAGTGTTTAAAATTCAAAATATTCAATGACTTTCAATTGGGCAAGCTTTAGAGGTCAAATGCATGGAAAAGGCCTTGAGAAGGCATTAAAAATTGAGTTGGGGTAGAAACGCGACACTGGGGTGCCATGTCGCAGTGCAGGGTGTGCAATGCGCGCAAGCGCTAGGTCATGCGGGAGTGCACGTTTGCTTGGATTACAAGGCAGTAGGTGCGCGAGTGCACATGGGCGTGCCCATAGTTGTGCACACAAGGCGGGAGCGCAGCACCAAATAGGGCATTTTCTTTGCTCGAGCATGATCTGAAGGCGTTGGTAGAAGCTATGCGAGCTAGTCTGAAACTTACTTTAAATGCTTTGATCATAGTTGAGAAAACTTATTTTTCATGTCTTGATGGCTTGGGAAGGCTTTGATTGGTTTGAGAGGTAATTTGGACGCACCAAGGTATGAATCAGTGATGATGTTTCTAAAATCACACTATGATTATGATTTGAATTCGTATCACCTCCTTTGTCCATCATCATCCTTGATGATATCAACTCTTTCCATCTTCAAATTCGTGAGGGCTTTGATACTAATTTGTTAGAGCACCACCTGCAATTATCAACCAAACCAGCCAACAGACACTTTGATAGAGAACAAATATGTTTCAACTCGGTACAACCCATATAGTTCAACAAAATTCTCTCCTTAGGCCCGGTATTCAAGATACCAGGATCTCCCCAACCAATATTTTAATTTTTCTGCCTATCCTTCTCTGTCTCTCCATTTCTCCATTTTTATTCTCAATAAATTCCAAGGCATCTTTCTACCACGTGTCCCTCTTTTTTGATATTCATTAGTTTTTATAAGGTTTTTAGAAGTCTTTATTAAATTCATATCAACATATGTTGCTATGATTTAAAACACAGATATTGGTTTCTTTATGAATGCACAAGGGCATAGAGGATTATTAACATATCCTTCCTTTATCAATTTCTCATTGAGGCAATTGTATCAAATTCTTCCAGATTGTATTAATTTGTACAATGATTTTTACAATTGACCCTATTTTTTTTAAGATAATTTAAATCTTTTAAAGAGTTCCATATAAATATAAGTATCCAATTTCCATTATACGCACGTCAAGTCCTTTTAAAACTATTAGACTAATTAAATATCTTAATGTGACTATATCCATCATAGTTAAGTATGTTTCATCAAAATCTATGTTAGGTCTCTGGGAAAAACCTTAGGCTACTAGCCTTGCTTTCTATTTGACAATTTTATTGTTTTTATTTCTTTTCCTTCTAAATACCCATTTATATCCAATGAATTTTACATGTTCAGGTGTTTTGGCATTTTGTTAGTGAAACTAATTCTATACAAATTGCTTCTTTCCATTGAGACCGATCTTGTCATTGTTGATACCTGTCAATAGTGTGTCGTTCAAAATTATTACCATTCATAATTTAGTTGCCACTAAAAAGGAGAATTTTTCATCAATAATGATTGATTCCTGATCCCATATGGCTTACACCACTCTATGAATTCATGAATTAATTATGTTTCTTTACTACAGTTTTTATCCCACTATGTTTTTCCTTAATAATGTTGATATAATTATCTATAAATATGGTGGATATCCAAGGGGGGAGTATTGTGAAAAGTTGGATCTCCACCATGCTACTGTCATTAAGAAAGCCACCCTTATGACATGTCATAAAATGTGGCTAAGCTTTTATTAAGGTGTAACATTATATAAAACCTCATCTTGCCACATGTTCTAAGGATGTCACTTTGTGACACCTGTCACAAGGTATGGCGGAAGTGCAACACTATATAAATCCCTCCATCCTTTATTTACAATTTGTATTTACCAATTTGAAATTATATGAAAACCAAAACCAACTATCACCTCTTTTATTCCACCTTTATAATCTTTTAGTCCACTTACTTTATATTACTTGCAATTATTGTATTACATGGGATCACAGCGTGCTCTTGCAAAGAACTGATATTTATAGCTGTCTATGCAGTTTTTACTTTTGTCATGTTTAATGTTCCTGACTGGTTTACCGCAAATTTGATTTATACGATGGAATGCTCTGGAGAGTGGGGTTCAAATTTTTTAAGTTTTTGAGGATGTTAAAGTTTTTGGGTGTTGTGTTGGTTTACATTGTGGAGGCAACTTGATGTTTTCATAATCATGTACTCTTTTCTTTATCATGTTGTGTTACAGTATTTATATGCCGTTACTGTACCCTTGTTATATTATGTTGGCCAGAGCTAATTATGTGTATGTGATTATAGCCTTGTTGGTATTTTAATGTTGGTGTTGCATCTGCTGCATGCCAGCATAAGTTAACCATATTGTGATCTTGAATCGTTCAACTGTAAATCCACTGTTTCAAATGCCATTGTCTATGATTTTCTGAATTATGTTATGCCATTACAGTGAGCGAAATACAGAACTTATCAGAGAAGCCATACATGTCCGTTACACGTTGCTCCCGTATTTCTACACCTTATTCAGAGAGGCAAACTCTACTGGTATCCCTGTTGTACGGCCATTGTGGATGGAATTTCCGTTTGATGAAACAACCTTTGAAAATGATGAGGCTTTCATGGTTGGGAATGCACTTTTGGTGCAAGGAATCTATACTGAGGTACTTTAATGGCTAGATATTCTATTCTTTCTCAGTCTCCTATCCATTCATTTTTTATTTTTTATTTTCTCCCCTTAAGGTGCACAAACTGAAGCACTGTATTATTTCATGAACCAGCGAGCTAACCATGCATCGGTGTATTTGCCTGGGAAAGAATCTTGGTATTGTATGAGAACTGGAATTGCAGTTAAAGGAGGCATTACCCATAAATTGGGGGTTTCAGAAGAGTATATTCCTGCTTTCCAACGGGCTGGAACTATTATACCAAGGAGAGACAGGTTTCGGCGAAGTTCCACTCAGATGGTTAATGATCCATTCACCTTGGTAAGTAGTTGATGCCACTACTGACGCTTATGAATGTTTTTCAATACCCAATTGCCTTGTATTGTTTCTAGTTTTAGATGTGCTATTCTTTCTTTTTTTCAAAAAAAAGAAACAGAAAAAGCATTTGCTTTTTCATGTTCAGAATCTATAGAATTTTTCTTATTTTAACATAGGTCATGAGTCTATAAAAAGTTGTTTGTTCTGATACCGTTACTAAAATCTTTATTCAAAAGAGTGGATTGTGTTGCCATTGTGACAGTTTGGAAGATGAAAGGCTAAAGCTCTTACATTGACAGCATTGTTTATGTTGAAAAGGTTTCCAATTATTCAATTTGAGGACATTTATATTCTATATTGACGTAGCAGTAGAAAGTACGTGCCAATAAGAAGATATAGTAGTAGAAAGTACCACACTATGTCAGTATTCATATGGATTACTGTTAATATTTAATTAAGAAGATGACGGCAGCTGTTCATTTTTGTGTTTGAGGGTGATTTTGGAATAATAGTTGCTACAATGATTGAACATGTTATTGCAATGGCAGTTGACAAGAATATCATACTTCAACTCGAGTCAGTTCTTTGAAGGATGTAATCTATGCCAATGCCTTCTATTCATCCTGCCAGACATTGTTTGGAATTTATGATTATAGTTATTGTGATAAGTCTTGTTTTAATTCTGAGCGAACGATATAAAAGTTGCTTGGATTTGTTCTTGTTATTGCTACAGAGTAAATGTGAAATGCTATCTGCATTTCATTCTGAGCAAGCAAGCTACCATTTTAAATGAGCAATTCTAGTTCTCAGTTAAAAGTGTTTGCTTCTTTTTGGTATTATAAATTTGTTGGGTTTATTTTCTATTTGGCTTCTCATCTTTGATGTGTGTTGCAATAGTGAATATTGGATGTAGACATTGTTCTTTTTGTACTTCCCAATTGGTTATCATTTTGCATCTCTTATATGTCATTAGTAGAGCTCATAGACTGCACAAGTAAGTCCTGTTCATTGCCGATTTGATATACAATATGTTCAACTTAGCAGTTGTTTCTATTTTTGAACGTTGACATACATATATAGGATTGAATTATATGGGTCTAATATTACCATTATGGTGCTCACAGGGTGTCCATGCCTGGGACTGTTATTAACTTCTTTTAATGTTTATATGGAGGCAGTATTTTTACGTGTTTGATGATATTATTGGATTAGTGCGACCCTTTGGTTGACAACCAAGTAAAAGTACAATGCCCAATCAAATGGTTTTTTTTTTTCCTGGCAGCTCTTGTTAACAATTATATTGAAGCTATTTTATGTTTTGTGCAATAGATCCAACTCTTAACGTCTCTGTGTTGATATAGGTGGTGGCTTTAAACAGTTCTCAGGCTGCTGAAGGTGAACTGTATGTTGATGATGGAAAGAGTTTTGAATTTCTGCGAGGTGCCTTTATCCATCGCCGTTTTATATTCTCAAAGGGCCAACTTGCTTCTGTGAACATAGCTCCAACTGATGTCAAATCCCAGTTTTCTTCGGATTGCATCATTGAGAGGATTATTCTACTTGGATACAATGGGGCATTGAAGGGTGCTATGATTGAACCAGCAAACCGGAAGACTGAAATTGAGCGTGCACCACTTCGGCTTGAAGGGGGGCGTAGTCCTTCAGTAGTAACCATCCGAAAACCTGGTGTACGGATTGCAGATGATTGGACAATAAAAGTTTTGTAAAAACAGGAGGGAGAAGAATTTATTCTTCATTTACAGTTGAATGTTTTGTTAAACTGAAGATAGAGTTTAAACATCTAAATTTAGAGTAATGTTGAGAAATTTAATTTCATAAATTGACCCTTGGCTCATCTTCAGCCTTGCTCACTGGATGATAAATATATGTTTGTTTCATTACCCCCTGAGTTTGACCTACTTTAGATGAGAAAATAATTTCTAGTTTATTTTCAAATTGTGGCCTGCAAAAGTAAAATAATTGGTCACATATGTTTATATTGCAATGGAGGAAATATTATTTTATATTTTTCCCATTAAGATTATGTAGGTAAGGTGACAAAATCTTTTCTTTCTTTTGATTTAAATTCCTCAACCGTCAAACATCTCACTTTGAATCGTTTGACTAAGATGAAAGAATAACGGAATATTGAAGCTTGAGATGTCAGGTAAAAGGCGGGAGGAGCTGTACCGCTATAAATTGCAAGTGAATATTTTTTGGTTCAACTTCTACAAATTTAAATGATAACTCCTAATTCTATGATATTGAAGATGCTAATTTAATTAGCTAGTGCTGGCAAGATACAGGTTGACCAATAATATCAAAAAACATATGGTAGATATTAGTTTACAAAGTTAATGACAGAATCTGTTCGTTCAAATATTTTTTATGTGCGTTATAGAGTCTATTGAAATCAAAGATGCTGATATGATCCCATTTTGAAAAAAAAAAAAAAAAAGGTGAAGAAATGAGGGAATTAGATACTACTTTTTCTCTCACTGAAATTCAAAGTAAAGGTGATTGGAGTCCTTTTTTCTTTAATGTATGTAGCCTATATCCAGGGAAAAGAGAACTCTCAACTAATCAAAAAGTTCTCAAATCCCAAGACTTAATCAAAGTACAAAATCACACCTTCTAATTTTTAAAAAGTCAACACTTATTCATAAAATTTTTTTATTTAATTTAATTAATATTTCTATGAACTAATAAAAATATTCTCAATAAAAAACATAAAATAATATCAAAAAATATAATAATAATAATAATAATAATTTAAAAATTTAATAAAATAATTAAAGTATTAAAATAATAATAATAAGAAATTTAAAATTTAATAAAATTTAAAAATAAAACCAACAATTGCCTTAATTTTTTATTAAATTCTAAATTTTTATTATTTTTATTGTATTTTAATATTTTTATTAAAAAATAAAAAATATCTATTTTTAATGTTATCACTTTTGTTAGTGGGGGTTGTTTTTAGTCAAAGAGAAAGGCAAGTGTTTAACTTCCTAGTCCCTTGTTATAATTAATGCTTTGAGATTTGGACAAAAAATTGACTCAATGAAAGGATTGATTTAATTTAGTTGGTGGTATAGTTGATTGGTAGTTAGATTGATTAATTTTTTTTACAATAAATAATATTCAAGGCAATATTTTTATTTAATTATTACATATTAAATTTAAATTATAATTAATTACAATTAGATTAAGTGGGGTTTGAAAAATCTTTTATTAGTAAAATTCAAAAATTACTAGAAAGATAAATTAGGTTAAAAATTAATAAGTATAAAAACAATAATGTATTTGGAGTGGGAACTTATATATATATTATTATTGTTCCTTGAATAGTATAATAAAATAATATAGTGTTATTATTTTATTTAAACATCTTTAATATGTTAAATTAAATTCTACTAAAATAAAAATAAATTTATAATAAAATTAAAATAATCTTTTAATACATTAATCTTTTATAATCACCAATCAAACACGGCCTAAAGTATTTTATGATATATATGTCATCATTGATATTGATACATGTTAAATTAACAGTAATTCATTTTTCTTGTATTTATCTTAATAGTTTTATATTTAAAAATGTATTTGATATATTTTATTATGCAAAATTTTCATACAAATTTATTTATATTAGTTTTTATATATTTTTGTGATTAAGTAATTTTAAATTAGATATAACTTAAATTAAAAATACTTTTAAAAATTATGAGAACGATTGGAATTTTAAAGTCATTTATATTAGAATTTGTGCCCCAAAACTATTTGTGAGAACAATTGGACAAACCTTTTCTACCAAACCCATTTTATGAGATTGATTATGTCCCTTCATTTAAATAAATTAAAAACACTTCTAAAAATTATCATTTGTTAGCAAACCAAAACTGACCAGAAAAAAGGTAAGAGAAGTTGCCAAGAAATAGCCACTCTAACAAGTGATTAATTAATGTTCTAAATTAATCCAATTCATTATACAATAATCTAAATATTATATTAATTGATACTGATTACCCAATGAAAGATGGAGCATTTGCATAAAGAAATGAAATGCATATATGGAATTGGTAGGGTTAGAATAGGAGGCTTCAAATTATTCCATCTTTGTAAAGACTTTGGGGGGAGAGAGAGAGTGGGCGACTAATGAATATATCTTCCACCTTTAAGGGCCA
>JAJEJH010001855.1:14613-30842 GCA_026122585.1 Anacardium occidentale
TATGCCAATGCCTTCTATTCATCCTGCCAGACATTGTTTGGAATTTATGATTATAGTTATTGTGATAAGTCTTGTTTTAATTCTGAGCGAACGATATAAAAGTTGCTTGGATTTGTTCTTGTTATTGCTACAGAGTAAATGTGAAATGCTATCTGCATTTCATTCTGAGCAAGCAAGCTACCATTTTAAATGAGCAATTCTAGTTCTCAGTTAAAAGTGTTTGCTTCTTTTTGGTATTATAAATTTGTTGGGTTTATTTTCTATTTGGCTTCTCATCTTTGATGTGTGTTGCAATAGTGAATATTGGATGTAGACATTGTTCTTTTTGTACTTCCCAATTGGTTATCATTTTGCATCTCTTATATGTCATTAGTAGAGCTCATAGACTGCACAAGTAAGTCCTGTTCATTGCCGATTTGATATACAATATGTTCAACTTAGCAGTTGTTTCTATTTTTGAACGTTGACATACATATATAGGATTGAATTATATGGGTCTAATATTACCATTATGGTGCTCACAGGGTGTCCATGCCTGGGACTGTTATTAACTTCTTTTAATGTTTATATGGAGGCAGTATTTTTACGTGTTTGATGATATTATTGGATTAGTGCGACCCTTTGGTTGACAACCAAGTAAAAGTACAATGCCCAATCAAATGGTTTTTTTTTTTCCTGGCAGCTCTTGTTAACAATTATATTGAAGCTATTTTATGTTTTGTGCAATAGATCCAACTCTTAACGTCTCTGTGTTGATATAGGTGGTGGCTTTAAACAGTTCTCAGGCTGCTGAAGGTGAACTGTATGTTGATGATGGAAAGAGTTTTGAATTTCTGCGAGGTGCCTTTATCCATCGCCGTTTTATATTCTCAAAGGGCCAACTTGCTTCTGTGAACATAGCTCCAACTGATGTCAAATCCCAGTTTTCTTCGGATTGCATCATTGAGAGGATTATTCTACTTGGATACAATGGGGCATTGAAGGGTGCTATGATTGAACCAGCAAACCGGAAGACTGAAATTGAGCGTGCACCACTTCGGCTTGAAGGGGGGCGTAGTCCTTCAGTAGTAACCATCCGAAAACCTGGTGTACGGATTGCAGATGATTGGACAATAAAAGTTTTGTAAAAACAGGAGGGAGAAGAATTTATTCTTCATTTACAGTTGAATGTTTTGTTAAACTGAAGATAGAGTTTAAACATCTAAATTTAGAGTAATGTTGAGAAATTTAATTTCATAAATTGACCCTTGGCTCATCTTCAGCCTTGCTCACTGGATGATAAATATATGTTTGTTTCATTACCCCCTGAGTTTGACCTACTTTAGATGAGAAAATAATTTCTAGTTTATTTTCAAATTGTGGCCTGCAAAAGTAAAATAATTGGTCACATATGTTTATATTGCAATGGAGGAAATATTATTTTATATTTTTCCCATTAAGATTATGTAGGTAAGGTGACAAAATCTTTTCTTTCTTTTGATTTAAATTCCTCAACCGTCAAACATCTCACTTTGAATCGTTTGACTAAGATGAAAGAATAACGGAATATTGAAGCTTGAGATGTCAGGTAAAAGGCGGGAGGAGCTGTACCGCTATAAATTGCAAGTGAATATTTTTTGGTTCAACTTCTACAAATTTAAATGATAACTCCTAATTCTATGATATTGAAGATGCTAATTTAATTAGCTAGTGCTGGCAAGATACAGGTTGACCAATAATATCAAAAAACATATGGTAGATATTAGTTTACAAAGTTAATGACAGAATCTGTTCGTTCAAATATTTTTTATGTGCGTTATAGAGTCTATTGAAATCAAAGATGCTGATATGATCCCATTTTGAAAAAAAAAAAAAAAAAGGTGAAGAAATGAGGGAATTAGATACTACTTTTTCTCTCACTGAAATTCAAAGTAAAGGTGATTGGAGTCCTTTTTTCTTTAATGTATGTAGCCTATATCCAGGGAAAAGAGAACTCTCAACTAATCAAAAAGTTCTCAAATCCCAAGACTTAATCAAAGTACAAAATCACACCTTCTAATTTTTAAAAAGTCAACACTTATTCATAAAATTTTTTTATTTAATTTAATTAATATTTCTATGAACTAATAAAAATATTCTCAATAAAAAACATAAAATAATAATATCAAAATATAATAATAATAATAATAATAATTTAAAATTTTAATAAAATACCAAAGTATTAAAATAATAATAAGAAATTTTAAAATTTAATAAAATTTAAAAAAATAAAACCAACAATTGCCTTAATTTTATTAAATTCTAAATTTTTATTATTTTTTATTGTATTTTAATATTTTTGAAAAATAAAAAAATATCTATTTTTAATGTTATCACTTTTTGTTAGTGGGGGGTTGTTTTTAGTCAAAGAGAAAGGCAAGTAAGTGTTTAACTTCCTAGTCCCTTGTTATAATTAATGCTTTGAGATTTGGACAAAAATTGACTCAATGAAAGGATTGATTTAATTTAGTTGGTGGTATAGTTGATTGGTAGTTAGATTGATTAATTTTTTACAATAAATAATATTCATAAAGTAAATATTTTTATTTAATTATTACATATTAAATTTAAATTATACCAATTACAATTAGATTAAGTGGGTTTGAAAAAATCTTTATTAGTAAAATTCAAAAAAATTACTAGAAAGATAAATTAGGTTAAAAATTAATAAGTATAAAAAAAAAATAATGTATTTGAGTAAAACTTATATATATTATTATTGTCTTTGATTAGTGATGCTAATAAAATAATATAGTGTTGCTTATTTTATTTAAACATCTTTAATATGTTAAATTAAATTTATTAAATAAAAATAAATTTATAATAAAATTAAAATAATCTTTTAATACATTAATCTTTTATAATCACCAATCAAACACGGCCTAAAGTATTTTATGATATATATGTCATCATTGATATTGATACATGTTAAATTAACAGTAATTCATTTTTCTTGTATTTATCTTAATAGTTTTATATTTAAAAATGTATTTGATATATTTTATTATGCAAAATTTTCATACAAATTTATTTATATTAGTTTTTATATATTTTTGTGATTAAGTAATTTTAAATTAGATATAACTTAAATTAAAAATACTTTTAAAAATTATGAGAACGATTGGAATTTTAAAGTCATTTATATTAGAATTTGTGCCCCAAAACTATTTGTGAGAACAATTGGACAAACCTTTTCTACCAAACCCATTTTATGAGATTGATTATGTCCCTTCATTTAAATAAATTAAAAACACTTCTAAAAATTATCATTTGTTAGCAAACCAAAACTGACCAGAAAAAAGGTAAGAGAAGTTGCCAAGAAATAGCCACTCTAACAAGTGATTAATTAATGTTCTAAATTAATCCAATTCATTATACAATAATCTAAATATTATATTAATTGATACTGATTACCCAATGAAAGATGGAGCATTTGCATAAAGAAATGAAATGCATATATGGAATTGGTAGGGTTAGAATAGGAGGCTTCAAATTATTCCATCTTTGTAAAGACTTTGGGGGGAGAGAGAGAGTGGGCGACTAATGAATATATCTTCCACCTTTAAGGGCCAGAAGAAAAAGTTGATTATAATTATTTAAAATCAAATTTATGGGACCTTCTGCACATACTTAGAGTCATATGCTTCCATTATATTTAGCACCCATGGGAGACTCTTAACCCAGCCACATCTACTTGAGCATTATATAGACTGTATCAATAAAGGTTCTACTCATTAGAGGGGCAGAAAATGCAGGTAAGCGTTTTTTATAGGTATTTTTAAGTTAATAGCATGCATGTGAAAACCAAAGAGTCTTTTTATTTGAATGGGGTTATTATTAGTCCAAGAGCTTATTTAGAGTCAGAAACACTTTATATTTTTTTAGATCTTTCGATTACATTGTAAAAGTGTTAAATAAGTTACACACTTTTTTACTTGAATGGGATTGTTGTTTCTCATTTTTCTTGAAGTTGAACGACCGAGTTATCGTCAAAAACCAGACCAACCAAGTCGATGAGTCCGAATATTATGATGACGATGGTCGTCCCAAACGCACAGGTAAATAAGCTTAATAATTATTTAATTAAACTTGTCAACCAATTTTTTGGACTACTTAAATTATGTGCAGTGCAGGCACAATTTGGACAACAAGTGCCCACATAATAACGGCAGTGATTGGTTCTGGAGTACTTTCTTTAGCATGGGCAATAGCTCAGCTCGGATGGATCGCTGGTCCATCGGTAATGCTCATGTTTGCCTTGGTAAATTATTATACAGCATCTTTACTCGCTGACTGCTACCGCTCCCATGGCAAGAGAAACTACACTTACATGGACGCCGTCCGATCCAATCTCGGTATAAATTCAACCTTAAGATTAATTAATTTCCACACTTCATTAAGCCAACTTATCTTATAAACATATATCTCAGGTGGGCTTAAGGTCAGGATATGTGGATTGTTTCAATATGTGAACCTTTTTGGCATTGGCATTGGCTACACCATTGCAACATCTATTAGCATGATGTGAGCTCAACTGAATTATGAACATATAAATGATGTGGTAGATATGTTTCTAGATAAAATTTACTTATTTAAGTCTATGCACAGGGCTATACACCGATCAAATTGTTTCCACGAGAGTGGGAGAAAAAAAACATGCCACACTTCAAGCAACGTATACATGATAATGTTTGGAATCATAGAGATTGTGTTGTCTCAAATTCCAGGGCTGAATCAGTTATGGTGGCTCTCAATTGTTGCCTCAATCATGTCTTTTACTTACTCAACAATTGGACTTGGCCTAGCTGTGGCCAAAGTTGCAGGTATATGTGAAAATTTACGTGAAGGAGTATTTCTTCAGATACGAAATTTACCAACAATTCTTCCCCACTTGTACAGCTACCGGAACTCTCAAGGGTAGTTTAACTGGAATACCTGTTGGAGCTGTAACTCAAACTGAAAAGATATGGAGGAGTTTTCAGGCTATTGGTGACATAGCGTTTTCCTACTCTTACTCATTCATCCTGATTGAAGTTCAGGTGACTACATTTTTTTAACCCTTGAAATGATAAAGAAAACTATCATACACTACCCTTAAGACATGTTATCATTTTCCTACACTTTACAAGCTTTAAAGGTTCATTTGATAAAGAGTATATTCTTCCCGATAAAATAAAAACAGACATATTAACCTTGCAATTTGTTGCAGGACACTATCAAATCCCCACCACCATCAGAAGCAATAACAATGAAAAAAGCCAATCTAATGAGCACCTTAGTAACCACGTCGTTTTATATGCTTTGTGGATGCATGGGTTATGCAGCTGTTGGAGACTTAGCTCCTGGCAATCTCCTCACAGGATTTGCCTTCTACAACCCATTTTGGTTACTTGATATTGCTAACCTTGCCGTAGTCATTCATCTCCTAGGAGCTTACCAAGTCTATTGCCAACCCGTTTTCGGCTTTATAGAGAAATTGGCATCAACAAAATTCCCGGAAAGCAAATTTATAACAAAGGAAATAAAAATCTGCATTCCAGGTTTCAGGCATTATAATCTACAACTATTTCGATTAGTGTTGCGGTCATGTTTTGTAGTTTCAACTACTGTAATTGCAATGTTGGTGCCGTTGTTCAACGATGTGTTAGGAATTCTTGGAGCATTGATTTTTTGGCCTCTTACTGTTTATTTTCCGATTGAGATGTACATTGCACAGAAGAAGATAGAAAAGTGGAGTACCAAGTGGATATTCAGCCGATTGTTGAGTGTGTTTTGCCTGATGATTTCTATTGTGGCTGGGGTTGGCTCTGTTGTTGGTGTAACACTTGATCTTAAAGCTTTCAGGCCATTCAGAATTACCTACTAAATCAGTATCATGTTTTTTAATTGAAAGGTTTATTTGTGTCAACCTTTTTTCTTTTGTAATATTGTCTTTTTACCCTTTTGGAATGAAGCGGCAATAAACAGCCAAACATTACGACGCAATGGCCTTTCCTTTTGAAACTAATGTCATATTTACAATTTAATCATTCCACATTGATAAAATAAATGGAGAAATGAATATGATTAACAATAAAATAATTGCTCACATCTATCAATGCCAGTGTTTATTATGGCCTCAGTAGTCCAACAATATGTTAATAAACATCGCCGTACCATCCCACTCAAGTTATATAATTTATTAAAGGAAATTGCAAAGCCTTCGCATAATTTCTTTGCATGCTCTCTGTGCATGTCGAATCACTCTTAGTTTAGATGAATATACAAATTGAAAACAAACTTTCGTCGCCGCGAGGTTGAATAATGAATGAAAAATGTTTAGTACAGGTCTTACGATTGAAAATTCCATATATTCAAAAAAATTGGGAATTTTCGTTCTTTAAAATAAAAGTAAACAAATTCTAAGGCAAACCATGAAAATACATTCAAAAATTACATTTTCACCCAAGATTTCACACTTACCATAGCCCTAATATGTCTAGTAAAAGAATATCAATTAACGCTCTAGGGATTGACACCTGAAAAAATATCTTTTTACCCTATCATTAATAAAAATATAAATTAGGAAAATTAGGTCAAATGATCATAATTCAAATAACTAAAAAAAAAAATTGACTTAATATAACCTTAATTCTTATATAGTAAATGTTGCCATAAGAGGGAATGGTCATGTGGGACAAGATGCTTGATATGCTATCAATACAATGATAGTCATCACCATTACTTATGCCCTTGGTCAGAATAATGTTAGGCCTATAGATATTTTCTAGAACGACTACCATGTAAGTGCATAAAAAAAATACAGTCAATCTTCTAATTCTCTCATCTTGGTTTTACCATTATATGAGTATATTGATTGTCCAAGCCAATCTATAAATATACACATGCATAATCAATATAAAATTTGCCTTTTAATATAATACAAATAATTAAATATGCACATAATTGATGAACTAAAGTGCACCTACCCTAACAAGAATTAGTAGGTTTTTCCTCGCTTAACTTAGCAGAGGATTAATGTGAAAGGAAAACTAATCGAAAACCACAAACAAGTGATTCTAGACATAAACAATTGAATTGAAAAAGAAAGGATTTGCTCAAAGCAATTAGAAGAGAGGCGTTCAAAGTAGTTGAATGTTAAGCTCGAAATGAAGCAAGTCCTAAAGAAGAAGCAAATCCCAATCCCTCAACATCAAAATAATTTGTACAAACTCATTCCTAATAATCCAAAAAATCAAAAGCAAAATAGGAAAACCCTTTCTCTATGGTATGTGGAAGTGTAAACCACCATTCATATAAAGGGTGGATGATAGAGATGAGTTGTTAACATTGAGTAACCTATCAAAAGCTTGGGACAAATACTTATTTAGTTTCAACAAAGACAAATAGTATTTTTTTAAATATATATATATATATATATATATATAGGTTTTTATCAACAAATCTCACGAAATAGAAAAATGAACTTTTAAAACTTAAAAAAATGAAAAATCATTGTTTCATCAAAGTTTGGGTGAAGATTTGTCACGATTTTGGTGTTTTGATATGATTTAAAATATGTTAGAATGTCTAATTTTTTTATGACATGAGTTGACTCATGACTAACAGGGACATAAATTTATTTCTACAGAATTACCCAGACACATGACCATATGTTTTGGACATACGACCGTATAACATTTCAGGATTTGTGCCCTATAACCTTGCATCTATTGTGTATTTTTGTATTTACTTAGATTTAATTGTAATTTGTAAATACATTGAAATTATTAATAATACAGAGTATTTCAAGCATGTTGATGTTGTTATATCTAAATAAATTAACATGATATGCCCTTAGTATGGTAGAACTATGACGTGAAATCAGATGACTGCTCGTGTTTTCCATATATGCATAATAGTGGCTATACTAAAATACATCCATAATCTTGACATTACCATGATACTTACGAGTACTGGTGATAGTGAGGGGATTATCATAGTGTATGCGATTTTATTGAAATGTGGTAATGGTTTACACACACCAAAGTTTGATGGTACAACTTAATCCTACATATGGGTGTATGATTTGATGATCATATTTACTAGACTAACCTAATGATGAGGATCCCATATAGAATGTATTTCACTGTGTCTATGGATCGATTTTCATGACTTGATGAATACATGTGGGCTTTCAATTTGAGGTCGATCAGATTGTTTTGTATTAAAAGTGATATCATTTGATATTATCAAACGTACCACCATAAATAGTGTCATAAAAGTAAGTGATTAATTGTATAATGATCAGTATAAAAACTATGGTAGATTGACATAAATTTATCTATCTTAAACATAAAAAGTGTGTCTCAGTTGAGTATGTCTAAAACCACTAAGTATATGACCAAAGTTGGATTGATCAGTGTTGTATCCAATATCATTGATTTGGATATATGCGTATGCAAGAGTTTTCTAAGATAGACAAACATTTATATCTCAATCTCGTGAGACACGATAACAAAGAGGTCGTATTGTGTATTAACTGTCAAGTTAATCGAGATTTAGAGATGTTTGTTGACATTGTGCTATCAGATAGTCATGATACTTTACTAGAGACTACTTTTAATCTATGTTTAGGTCTAACTTAGATCCAAATGCTACTAAGTTAGTGGAGCGCTTACGAATCATACATATTAAAGAGTTTATAGCTTATAAGATAGAGGATCGTCTTCCTAGTATTTGTGTTTGGGTGTAATCATATACGAATTACCATTTCTTGATTCAAATCAAGATAAAAAGTTATGTTTCAAATTTTCCTTGACAAATGGTCGTATGTTTTTAGCATACACAAGGTATCTAGATGGTTAATAGAATCTCAACATTTAGATGATATATTTGTTTGACCAAGTCAAATGTGTATTGTTGGCATACGATTGTGTAAAAATGATACATAAGCATGTTTGTAATAGTTATTGCATAGGTGGTAGGCCTCTAATAGTATGCCCTATCGCCTTAGTCGCATTATCTATTAACTGGTAGAAAATTAGTGTGAAGAGTTCAAATACGACACACTACCATGCAAGATAAATGCATGGTCATGCAAGATAACAACATAATCGTGTATGCTTTTAACATGAACATATGCTTATTCCTATAAATAGGAGTGCAATTTATGTACACAGCAACCATTTTTTGCTTATTCATATTTTTCTCTGTTATTCAAAAAAGTAGACTAAAACATTATAAACACTTGGCATACATCATGTCTAGCCAAATTCACACCTGTATACACATTTTGAGATAGCATTGGAAAAATAAATAGATCTCACCCAAGCTATTTGTGTGGATATGGCTTAACTATAGGAAAATGAATCATAAGATAATCAAAAGCAGAAGTTTTAAAAAGTCATCATAGGTACGTATTTTGGAAACACCCTATGTTTGTTTTAGTTTTATTTTTTATACATATAACATATATGATCTTCCTTGGAATTTTTGGACTCAATGTTGAGTTTTAAATTCCATTATATGGATACCCTTTCACGATCGTGGGATTTTTAACAGCGATATCAAAGCCATCGTCTTCCCATATATGAAAATGGTATCTATGATGTTATTACTCATATGCATGTTATTGTATTTTGAATATTGATATAACATTTTAATATGATAATTATGTAAACGTGTTAAATTATTGAGTTTTTTTTTATGATCATATTGATATATTACAAATACTTGTTTGAATCATAAGGTTATGCAGATTGGGTTGAAAAGACATTACTTGAAATGGTTAATGGTATTTCATGCTTGTTATAATCACTTCTGGTAATGCCTTTACCAAAATACTTGATTTTCTAACTATCTTCATTACTAGAAATCTCAAAAAATGTGTCAGACATGGTCGTATGTATTGTGAGCACATGGTCATGCAAAGCATAATACATAGAGCTCACACTCATGTATTCATTTTGTATGTCTATATAGAGTCTTATTGGTTAAAACACACATCCATGTTTAACATATAATTTGCTCATGTGTGAGTTACGTGCAAGTCATGTCCCTATCTATATGGGGTTTTATAATTTTTTAGAATTTTAGAACTTTGTAGGAATATGTCCATGCATGACAAAACACATAGTTGTGTGTGGAAAGTTTTAATTTGTCCCAATCGTGTGTAACATGATTTTTGCATTTTGATTGGGTTGACTACTTTAAGGGCCAAGATGTAATTTTCACATCACTTGAGGATTTGTTTGCAGTTTTGTATACTTACACGGACTAAAATGTAATTTTACACATGTTAAAACTAAAATTGATGTGATTGAATTTTAATTAGATGTGCATATGATTGATGTTATCTATGCATGATAACCGGTGTATGAGTTGGACTAACCTATGTTTGAAAATTTTTGGAAATGTATGTTGTAAATTTAAAATAGAACCTGCAAGTCCTGCCTTCTCTTATGACTTCTTAATGTAATTTCTCTTATCACCTTCTTCCCTTCATATGTAAAACAAGGTTTTTGAATTCACTATATAAAATTTATTATAGGAGTTACTTAGACGTTTTTTAAGAAATATGTAACTAGGAGACAAGGCTTTGTAAATTACCTGAAAACTTGGAAAAGATGAGGAGTAGCATACTTGGAGTCTCATGATTGAAGAACTAAACCTAGGTTGTTGATTCCTTTGGCTTAAGGCCTAACTTAGTTTGATACTTGTACATTAGCACGTTTATTTTTATATCTCGTAGTATGCCTATTTTAGGTTTTATTTTTGCAAAATATTACCTTATATACAGACTAAAATTTGATGAAACCTAATAATAAACCCTCAATAAATATTAAGTCGAGCGAAGCCTTCCAATATAACACTACTAAGATATGCCCTTGTTCATTGGAACCTAGTTTACCCAAACGAAGGGTAAATTTCCACCAAGTGGAAGACTAGTTGATAATTATAGTTAGGTTTGACTTAACTACTATAATTCAACTTATTTGCCAAAGCGAAGGTAGAATATATTAGAGGTTGAGTAGGGTGTATTTATCAATACACAATCATATTTAGTATCTAACGCATTGATACTGAGAATCATAATTGAGATCATTAATGATTTGTTAGGTAACATCTAATTGAGATCATGGGCTTTTGTTGATTGGTTTGTTAACCTACTTATTCAGGTTGACTTGGCTTATTCATCAAAGCAAATGTTGAATCAACTTGATGGGATCTTGGTCCACTAAAAAGTCCACCATGACCTCTCAAATACAATCGTGAGGACTATTGACTTAAAGAAAATAAAGAAAGTATTTAATCAAACCTTGGTTAAATGAATTACTAATAATCAAATTAATAAACTCTTACCCACTTATGTAGATTCATAATAACCACCATGGCAACAATAAACTCACTTTGTATCATTTAAGAAAAAGAAAATAAGCTCCAAGGTGCCAACTTTATATATTAGTATAGGAATTTGAGAATAGTCTTTCATCAGAAAGATCAATTGTACATCTTCAAAGGGGAAGCACCTCAAGAGCTTGGACTCGATGCCATTAAAGTTGAAAATGATATATATAAAAAGTATCTAAGAGATTGTATGGAAGTCCAATGTCTTGTGTTGGCTTTTATGACACCTGAGTTACAAATACAACATGAGAAAATGGATTTGTAACATATTCTTTAGCATTTACAAGAAATATACAATATTTAAAAGAGGATCGAACGTTATCAGGTGAGTTATACTCTGTTTAGCTATAAGATGCTAAAAGGTACACAAGCTAACACTTATGTCACTAAGGTATTTGACTATATTGAAGGGCTAGCTAGCTTGGGGTTCATTATGGATAATGAGCCAACAACAGATCTAGTGTTGTACTCTCTTCCTTTTTCATTATCAAACTTCATTATAAACTTAAACCTTGTAAACAAAGAAGTATCTTTAGCTGACTTGTTAGGTATTATACAAACTATCGAGCAAGATATGAATAAGCATTATACGAACTGTTGAACAAGATATGAACAAAGGAAAAGGGAGGGATGTATTTATGGTTGTCACTAAAGCAAAAGCCAAAAGAAAAGGTAAGGTTAAGGCCAAGCTAAAACCTAAAGCCCCAATCCAAACCTCCACTCTTATTGCTCTTTACTCTAGTAATGGTGTAGAAAAATGACATGTTGTTTACTTCTTTTATGGTATATCAAGTCACTAGAGAAAACACTACAAGACCTTTCTAAAAAAGAAGAAGAAGAAGTCAGTTGCTTCTTCCTCAGATGTGTTTTATATTAAGACTAACTTTTTTCCTAATTCATCTTAGGTCATTAACTCAAGATATAGTATTCATTTCACTTGTGATAAGCATGGACTAAGTTAGAGTAAATCACTCAATCGAAGAGAGGTAGACTTATGAGTTGGGAACAAGCAAGGATCACTTCCTTAGATGTAAGGTCTTATGATTTGTATTTGCCCTCTAGGCTAATTTTGAAACTAAAAAATTGCTATCATGTATCAACTCTATCTAGAAATTTAATTTTTATATCTACTTTGGATAAGGAGGATTTTTCATTCTTGATTACTAATGATACTTTAACTATTAGCTTAAATAGCATACTTTATACAACAACACGTTTGATTCATGGTTTGTATGTTTTAAATATAGATAACAATTATATTCTCAATATAAGTAACAAACGTAGCTAAATATTGATGTTATAAGCTTTTACTGTGGCAATTATAAGGCTATTGCACAGGCTAATGAATCATAGTCTCACTAGACATCTAAACATATTCTTAGATGATTCTATTTAGTGTAAAGATAGTATAACAAGGAGACATGTAGCTAGAAAAAGTTGATATAGATGAAACTTGGTTGATCCATTGATTAAGCCACTGTCACAACAAAAGCATGATAGACATATTGCCTCATATGGTATTAGATACATGTCTAATTGGTTATAGTATAAGTGGAAGACTATTAGGGTTGGTACCCTATAGCCTAGTATATGTTGTGTATTGTTGAATTTACTTGAACTAATTGTAATTTGTAAATATATTGAAATTATGAATAATACGAGGTATTTCAGTCATGTTGATGTTGTTGCATATAAAAGAATAAATATGATGTGTTTTTAGTATGGTAGAACCATGATGATAGAATTAGATGACCGATCATACTTTTTATATATGTATAATAGTGGTCATACTAAAACAAGTCTGTAATCCTAACATCACCATGATACTTATGGGCACTGGTGATAGTGAGGGAATTATTATAGTGTATACAATCTTGTCAAAAGATAGTAATGATTTGCATGTACAGAGGTTTTTAGTGTAACCTAGTCTTACACATAAGTGTATAATTTAATGATCATATTCAAGAGATTGGCCCAATATAAGGATCCTACATAAAGTGTGTTTCATTATGTCTATAGATGTCATCAAATGTACAATCATAAATGAGGTGCCATAAAGGTGTGCAATTGACTATATTATGCTTAGTATAAAACTATGGTTGATCGATATAGGATTTATCAATCCTTGGCATAAGAGATGTGTCTTTGTTGAGTATATTCAAACCACTAAGTCTATGGCCATAGTCAGATTAGTTAGTTTCGTATCTAATATCTTTGATTTGAACATATATGTATACGAGGATTTTGTAAGATAGACAAATGTCTGTATCTTGATCTCGTGAGACATGATGATAAATGGATCATATTATATATTAACTATAAAGTTAATCAAGCTCAAGAGATATTGGTTGACACTTTGTTATTCAAATAATTATAATGTTTTGCTAGAGGCTATTCTTAATCTATATTTAGATCTGACTCATATTTGAATGCTATCGAGTTAGTAAGAAGCTTACGAGTCACACATATTAAATAGTTAATAGCTTATGAGATAGATAATCGTTATTCTAATATTTGTGTTTAGGTGTAATTGTGTACGACTTACCTATTTGATTCAAATCAAGTTGAAAAGTCATGTTTCAGATTTTCCTTGACACATGATTGTGCATGTTTGGCACATATAGTCATGTGTTTGCATGGTTGATAGAATATGGGTATTTAGTGGAATATTCATTTGATCAAGCCAAACATATACTATTAACACACGACTAGGTAAAAATAATGCACAATCGTGCTTACAATAGTTATTACATAGGCAATGGGCCTTGAATAGTATGCCCAACCACTCAATCATATTATCTATTAAATAGTAGAGAGGTGGTGTGCAGAGTTCAAATATGGTGCATGACCTAACAAGATAAGTGCACAATCATGTAATGCTCTTGTAGTATGTCATGCTCTTACCCTTCCTATTTGTACATAAGCTTGTGTATGAGACACATGATCATATGTTAGAAACACATGACTATGTTAGCAAGGTGATTAAATTTGACCTTTGGAAAGCATTTATGGAAAAGCGTTTAACCGTGTGTCTAATACATATGACTGTGCATTTGTGTAATATTTTATGAAGAGCGAAAATTTCTTTACCAACTGTTATCTTCTCAACTCCAATGGCTATTTCTACTCAAACACAATAAATTGGAGTAAAATTAAAGTCAGAAGAGTTAGAGAACACAATATTTTGATTATAAACTTATTCATTCTCTATTCTTCTTCGTTTCTCTCTCTAAAACTAAATTGTACAATCTTAAGAGAATGGTTTTGTGCTTATCTTTGTATCAACCTATTTAGAAGCAACTCATTCTTATAAGTTTTGATCAAAACTATTTAAGCGCAATCCTGTATAATTAGTTGTAGGCAAAATCTTGAATAACTATTGTAAAGAATATAATCTCGAAAAAACTAGTATGAGCGAAATCTCAAATAACTATTGTAAATGATGTAATCCTAAACAAACTAGTGTTGGCGAAATCCTAACAAAACTACTTGGGCAAAATCTCAAAAAACTAGTGAAAAAAGTTTTAAGTGAAGTTACTTAGGGAGTCGACATAGAAGATTTGTGAAAAAATTCTAAATCATTATAAAAATCGATTGAATATATGTTTGCATAATTTGGTTGATTAGCTAAATTGGTTGCATATTTAAGTTAAATTGGTTTTAACTTAGAAAAAGTCTAACAAATTCTATTCACCTTTCTAGGATTTGCTATTTAGCACAGTAAGGTTTAACAAAAAATAATCATTCAACCTCTTTTAACTATCAACATTGAATGAAAAGGTTAACAAATATATTGATTAATTTTTAAAACAAATACGTGGGTGTGGTTTTTTCTAATTTAAATAATATTAATTAAATTTGAAGCAAGTTTTGTTTTGCTATATCTAATTTAAATAATTCAGTTGAAGCAATTTAACTGAATGTGATGACATTTCCTCCAATCCAAATTAACGTAGGAAAGCCTACAAAGAGACGCACATGTAAATTGTAAGAACTCCTTACATCACCATAACAATAATAACTTAATATTAAATAAATGCTTTTGATTATTAAAAATTCCATCAATAATAACAATTAAAATGCAGTTAAGCTTCTTAATTAGGATATTATCTTACACTAAATCTCCTTTTTATAAATATTAAAATAAAAAAAAATGTATATCAACCAGTCAATTTAAAAAAATCGATTATTGATACTCGATCGCATACTATTTTATAATATTCTTTTATCAATTTAATAGTAACACTATAACCATAAATAAGAAAAAAAAAATCATTTTGGCCTTCTTAACCCATAATATAATTTAAGAATAATATAATAATTCAAATGTTCAATACTATATCGTGAACCTTTTTCATTGTCGAAATTATGTTTTGGATGTTTCTTTGGAATTCCAGGTATCAACTTGTACTTTCTCCAAAACTTGGGTGGAAAAAATGACAATAAAAGTGAAAAGTTTCATTTTATAGGACAATATTTAACAACATTACCATTGAAACAAACATTTCAATTAGAAGATTCAGTATATTACCACTTCTAAGAAAAAAAAAAAAAAAAAAAGGTTCAAAGTCTTTCCCAGTGGTGATGCAATTTTACATACAGATGTCATGATGATACTTAGAAAAGCATGCCAGCAATGGCATTTGCCTCCAAAGGCTTTAGGCAAAGCTTATTGTAGTAGAAGGCTATCAAACTCGTACTCGTTTAACATCGCCCTCAGGGACACTTATATCGCTCCCATTACCTCCGCCCGCCTGCAAAAACACCCATAACGCCTTTGAATATCATTCAATTTCCACAACATTGCGGAGAGAAATGGTGAC
>JAJEJH010001856.1:0-15497 GCA_026122585.1 Anacardium occidentale
TTATAAAAATGGTGAAATTCTCTTGGTTTAAAAACTATTGTATCTTCAAGTTTTGGAAGATAGTGAAACTTCAATCGATTATTGATTAAGGAAGAGGACGTAAGAGGTTTGTGTTTAGAGTTTTGAACCTTTATAAATTGGCTTAGCATACTTATCCCTTCGTTCTTTACTTTTTGCATTAATTTGATTTGTATTTGCTGTATATATGTTGTTAAGATTTGTTGGTTGCTTTAATTGTCTTGTTGCATATATTGCTTTGTGATTAAGAAAAGTTTAAAGTTATAAAATTTTTAATAATCCTATTCACCCTCTCTAGGATTTTTTTTTACTAGCCTAAAGGTTTTTCAATTAGTATTAGAGCTTGGTCTTAAGTATTTTTACAAATCTAATGATTTACAGTACAAAGATCCAAATTAAAATGGCTACTACCTTTGCACCAATTTTTAGTGAGGGATAATACATTACAAAACCACTTTTGTTTTGTGAAGTTAATTACACACAATAGAAAATTAGAATGAAACTACATATTAGGTCAATTGATTATAAATTATAGAAGATCATTGACCATAGTGATTTAGTACCTAAAAACCCTAGAACATAACTATCAAAAGATAAAAGTGAATATAATGATAAGGATGAAAAGTTGTTAAGCTTAAATGTTAAAGTAATTAACATTTTATTTTGTGCTTTGGACTTTACAAAATTTAACCAAGTCTCAGCATGTGAGTCAGCTAAAGAAGTTTGAACAATTTTCCAAACTACTAATGAGGGAACGATTCAAGTCAAGGAGTCCAAAATAGAGCAACTGTTTAAAAAGTACAAATGATTTGAGATGAAAGCAAATGAATGCATAATTGATATATACAAAAGGTTCTTAAACTTAGTAAATGACTTTAAAGGATTAAGGTAAAAGTTTGAGAATATAGAATCGATAAAAAAATTCTTAAAATCATTGTTTGAATCTTGGACTATGAAAGTTACTACTATTGAGGAATCTAAGGACCTAACCAAGATGGGAATAGATAAGTTGATCGAAAGTCTTCTCACTTTCAAGATGAAAAGGAAACCAAAAGAGGAAGAAGAAAAAAAACATACTAAAAGCATTACCTTTAAGGCAATATAAAACAATGAAGACGAGTCTTTGATAGATGACGAGGACGTAAACTTATTGGTAAGAAGATTCAGTAAATTCTTGTCAAAGAATAAGAAGACGAAAGGAAAGAGCAACCTTAAATCAAAGGGCAAGGATAAATAAGAAAATAAAAAGGATGTCATTTGTTTTAAATATAATAAAATTAGGCATATTAAATAAGATTGCCCATTGATAAAGAAAAAGAAAAAGAAAAAGGAGAATAATGAGAAGAAGGCATTTGTAGCTACATGGAATGGTAGTGACGATTCAAATGACAAAAGTAGAGAGGAAAATAAAATGGCTAACCTATGTGTTATGGCTAAGAGTGACTCTAAAGATGAGATAAGTGAATCTAATTCTTTCTCTTATGATGAGTTGTAGGATGCCTTTGATTCATTACTAATAAAATTTAAAAATGTTAGCTCAAGGAACAAAGGTTTGAATAAAGACTTAGTAAATTTAAAACTAAGTTTAGAAAAAGATATAAATGAACATGATTAAACTAAACTTAAACTAAAAAGGGTATTAGATGAAAAAGACAAGATAGCAAATGAATTAGAATTATTTAAGAAGATAAATGATGAATTAAAAGCAAAAGTACTTAGTTCAAATAAAATTTTAGAAAAATGCAAAATGCAAACTAAAAGGTTGGATAAGATTCTTGCATCTTAAAGAAATGGTTTGAATAAAGAGGGTTTAGGCTATAATGTGGGTACCTCTTCATAAATACATATAAAACTTTAAAGAGACCTCAAGCCTTACAAATGAAATGTGAATATTGCTCTTATATAAAACACATAATTAGAGGATGTCTAATTAGGAATGGCAAACCCTACAAAGTGAAAAAGGTTTGGGTTCTTAAGGGGACATCAAAACTAATATACATGGACCCAAAACCATTTGACTACCAAAGAAACTTAGATAATATTTTTGTGTAGGTATGCTTAGATGTTAAAATCAAAAAGTCTAGTAAGTGGTATTTGGATAGTGGTTGTTCAAGACACATGATTGGAAACAAGTACCTTTTTATTTTATTAAAGGAAAAGGATAGAAGAAGCGTAAATTTTGGGAATAATTCAATAGGAAAAATGGTTAGAATTGGCACGATAGGTAACTCTTTCATAACTATTAATGATTTGTTATATGTTGAAGGTCTTAAAGTCTATTACTTAGCATAAGTCAACTATCTGACAAAGGCTTTAATGTGTGTTTTCATGTTTTATGTTATGAAATTTTTGATACTAGCACAAATAAAATTGCCTTTATAGGATATAGACATTCAAATGTGTGTGTTATTGATTTGCATGACATTGCATCAAATAATTTGTGTCTCATGTCAACCAAGGATGAAGACATGTGGCTTTGGCATAGGAGATTAGTCATGCAACCTTTGATGCTTTGGAAAAACTGTCTAAAAAGAAGTTTTTCATAGGGTTACTAAAACTAGTTTTTAAAAAAGATGGGATTTATGAAGCATGTGCCTTAGGTAAACAAACTAGGTTAAGTTTTAAAAGTAAAAACTATGTTTCTATCTCTAGACCTCTATAGTTATTGCATATGAACTTGTGTAACCCATCCAAGACTATGAGCTTAGGTGGAAAACATTATTGTTTTGTGATTGTAAATGATTTTTCAAGGTTTACATAGATTTTGCTACTTGTACATAAAGATAATGCTTTTAAAACTTTCGTTCCATTTATTAGAAAATTGTATAACCAAGTAGATTATGTAATTACTTGCATTAGAAGTGACCATGGAAAAGAATTTGAAATTTCTGATTTTAAAGCATATTGTCATGAGCATGGCATTAAGCATAACTTTTTAGCCCCTAGGCACTGAAAATTCAATTGTTTTTGTAAATATATATAGTTATGTTATTATTATTATTATACTTTATTATTATTATTATTATTATTATTGTGTATTTCTATTTTCACTATGAGCAACAACATATAATAAGGATCACCACTAAAATGCTACTGTTTTAAAAACTTTGCACTGTGTAGAAAATATGGCGTGATAGTATGCTAAAATCTTATTGTACAATATCCCAAGGAAAATCTCGTAATTTTATTATTATATTCCATAAATATTGGAAAACATATATGATATTGTAACCCTATGCATAAGTAATACAAAGTATGCGAGTTAACATACTATCTGTTAAAAACCAAATATGCATATATATAAAAATTTGAAATCTTAGGTGAAGACCTACTTAAGTTGTATCATTGTGGCGCCGGTTTTTGCTGCGTTATGTCAGGACAGATTTACCACTCTTGTTTAACCACCCTAAACGTGGTCAAGAAGAGCACATAACGGGTTTGTGGCCCGCTACGGAGTCTATGGAGTCGCCACCCGGGAATAACCCCGGGAAAATACACATTGATAATGATGGACGATTTATAGATCCCTTGCAAAGGACCCAACCACTCCTCACCTACCCAATGGGTCAGGTTCGGAGAGTCAGGTACGGCGATGAGAAGGTGTTAGGCACCCATGTCGCCCGGTATGAAAACCAGTCTCCACTTTTGTGGTTCGTTCGTTAAGCGTGTTACCGACTTTAATTAAGTTTCGTATTATCATACGATGCAATATTAATCATACACATATAATAAATTACATGCATCCACGAAAATAATAAAATACGAAAAAGAACATAATTAAATTAAAAATTATAACCCTTTTTCCATACACCCCTATACATTTCTTCTAACCCTAAACAAGCCTACGAATAATAAATAAATCCTGCAAAATAATTTTGTTAATCAATCCAATAAATTAAACAAATATGTTAGATGAATAAATCCTGCAAAACAAAATTTAATCAAAACAAATTGTACTTATAGAATAAAAATAAAAATGAACACTTTAATTATTACTCTAGCCCAAGTAAAAGCAGTCCATCCAAGGAATAAACAACATGTAGCCCACCTAAAGAAATAAACAAAGTGCGGCCCAGCCTGCCCGCCCAAGAGAATAAACAACATGCAGCCCAATAGCAAATATACACACATGCACAGTAGGTGAAATAAAAATAATAAATAAGAAAGGGAAAAGTGCAGAAACCACCATAGCCACGATTTGGGCCCGAGCGGCAAACAAACTAATCCTTCCGCCTTTCGCCACCAAGGCAACAGCCACATTCCATCTAATTGCATGCAAGAATATTATATACATACAACATACACGGACGCACACATAACACTCAATTAATATACAATTTTTCCTCCAGCAAATACAAAATACATAGCTTATATATACATACAAAAATATATACAGTAATACAAACACTCAATATATACAATATGTACAATTCAATGATTACACAATACATATAACATATACATGTACAGTAATATAAATATTCAATATATACAATATGTACAATTCAATAATTACACAATACATATAACATATACATGTACAGTAATATAAATACTTAATATATACAAAATATACAATTCAATAATTACACAATACATATAACATATACATGTACAATAATATAAATACTCAATATATACAATTAATACATAATAAAAATAGATATACAACATGTACAATTCAAATAATTACATTATATATATAACCTATACATATAGAATACATATAAATTAATATAATATATGCACAAAATGCAATAATAGGTATATGTACAGTATAACATAATATAATGTAGGTACAAAAAATAATAATATATGTATTTATGTACAGTAATCAGAAAAATAAAATGAATATGTAAAATAAAAATAAAAAATAAATAAAAATAACAATAACAAATAGCTTTGACCAGCAGCGTGGTTTGAACCTGGGAGGGGGGAATAACATGGCCACCTGCTGCCATCGGGGCGGCCAGTCTCATCCATCAAATGTGCGTGCAACCATATATATATCTAATAGACACAAATGCATGCAGGATATACTATTATACATGTACATACAATACAATATAATACACATGCAAACGGAATGTAAAATACAGGATACTAATACAGTAAAACACAGAATGCATATAAAAAAATATCAATATACAAAATAAATCGAGTATGAAATATGAACAAAATTACAGCACAAAAAAATATATATAAAGCATATAAAATATAAATAAAGAATAAAGTAAATGAAATATACATACAAAATATTTATATTTACATACGTACTAAAAACAACAAAAAAAGATTAATACAAAATATTAATATATCTATTTATAAAATAAAAATACATTACACAAATTATTCTTACAGATTATGCAAATGATATTTACATGTAACATAGTATTTTATATGAAATAATAAATAAATAAAGAATTATTTACAAACAAATTCCCCTTAAGGGCGTACCTAAAAATAGTTGATTCGGTATTTATCAATGCTAGACCGAAGATCACAGAGCACATAAATTGATTTTCAAATATGTTAAATTTTTTTTTCAAAATTTTTCTCTCCTTTTTCTTTTTTTTCTGAAATCTTTTTCTCTATTTTTTTGTTCCTCTTTGTGTTTTTTTGGAAAAATCCTTACTTCCTCCGAAAGTCCTCCCCTTCCCCGAAAGTTTTTCTGCTAATCCTTTTTTTTCTCTTATCTCTCCCCCCCTCTCACTTTTCCAGTTTCCTCCTTTTTATAACTTGGAGAGATCAAGGGATTCATTTCCCTTGACCGGCTGTGAACAAGGAAGTTAATTCCCTTGATCCCGGTTACGCGCAAAAGAAGGGATAAGCCTCTGACGAAAGTAAAAGCTGGATAAGGATTTGTAACAAATAAAACTGGCAGGCGGGAAAAAGGTAAGCTGACGCAAAAGAAGGAAAATGAGAGGTTGGCACGGGCTGGATAAACTCAAATATAATGGAAAGAAAGGTTGACGCACAGGAGATAAGCAAGAGGGAATAATTGCATTGCACAAAGGAAGGAAATCTTCGCGCACGTGTACTGCACGCGTGAGAGAGGCGGACGCTGATCGCCAGCTTTGCCTCAGCTCACGCGTGGAAGCACGCGCTCCTGGGCCTTCTTCTTGGACATGGGCCGCATGCTTTCATTCTTCTTTCCCCTTGAGCAGGCTGCATTTTTCTCTTGGGTGCTAGGCTTGTTCCCTTCTTATTTATTTCTTCACATGCTCTCTCTCTCTTTTGGATTAGCTACTTGGGTCATCTTTTTGGGTTTTCATGATTTTTTTTAATAAAATAAAATAAACACCTTTTTTTTTTTTCTTTTTAACTCATCCATCCTCGGTTCAACATCTCAAAAATTCTAAATCAACATCCAAGTTTTTCATCATCGGGGGTGACCCTTTTGGATCCAAAATGGGGTGTCTATAATCACACTCTCTAGCAATCTTGTGCTCTAACTCAGCTCCCCAAGACATTGACTTATAAGAAAAAAAATTAAATGGGAAATATTATACTCGATCCTACAACTGTTATGCGAAAAGGTTGGATGAAAACAAGCAAAGGCCAAGTATGAATGGGTGGTTCAAGCAGAAGCCTTAGAAATTAAGAAAAAGTTGAACCTCCTATATAGAATTAGTTTGACAACCGACTTATGGAAGTCGGATGCGCAAAACTTGGAGTACATGGTAGTAACCATGCATTGGGTGGACATAAACACGTAGACCTTACAAAAGAGGATATTAAGCTTCATACACATGCCTCCTCCCCAGACGGGCAGAAATATTATAGCGGCATTGTACAACTGTTTCATTGAATGGGGCATACAGAAGAAGGTTTAATATTCTAACTTTATAGTTACCTATTATTGTTTTTGTTTTCTAATTATTTTTTTTTATGTGGTTCAAAATTAAATTAAATTCATAAGTGCACACCATCATTATTGATAATGCCAAAACCAATGATGCATGTATAAGGTCATTGAAAGAGGAATTTGACATAGAGTGGTCCTTAGTGGTTGGTGGTTAACTCTTCCAAGTTCGTTGCATGCCCCACGTCATCAACTTTCTTGTATAGGATATTACAGGAGTCATCAACAATGTCATAGACAAAATAAGAGATGGTGTGAAATATATACGGGCTGGCGAGGCGAGACAAAAGACCTTCATCTGTATTTGTCAAATATGTAGAGTACAACAGTGAAAATTAATTTGACATTATCTAACTCGATGGAACAACATATACCAAATGTTAGGGGTTGGTTTGAGTTTCCATGAATTTTTCCTACGGTATAATTGTAAAGATAGAGCATTCTTAGAATTTTGCCCTACTTCATATGAGTGGGATAAGGTAGATTGTATATGTGATTTTTTGAGCATCTTCAATGTATTACAGAGATTGTTTCGGGGACTCAGTATCCTACGATAAATTTGTATTCCCTTGAGGTTTTTAGAATAAAGAAGATATTGAATGATAGGGAGTTTGATCCCAATTCCAATGCTAGCAAGCATAAAATCAAAAATCTAACAAATATTAGGGACGTGTAAACTTGCTTTTGTCACTTTCCAATGCACTTAATCCGAGGTAAGTTCTGTAAGCTTTTATAGTAAACTATTCTAACTTTTATAATGGTTAATTTATACTTTTATTGTAGGTTTAAATTTAACTTTATACAATATGCTCTCTCGTTGATATATGGTGAGTATGAAGTGCTCAAGGAGATTAATAATGTTCAAAAAATGCTCCATAACTTATATGATGAATACAAGGACATTATTCCTCGAGAAGATCCAACCGTTGTCTCCTACACTCAATCAATCACACATATGGGTAAGGTTATTTAATAAATTGTAATGTCTTCCAAATTATATAATTTCTGCATATTGTAATGACCCAAGGGGTAGAACTGTCATTTTAGAGAGTTTGGGGGGTAGAAGAGTTATTTAGAAGTCCTTGGGGCTTAGATCAGTTTCTATGCAAAGGTAGGTGGAAATGGCTATTTTCCACCTCACACACGACCGTGTGCCTTGGACACACGACCGTGTGCCTTGGACACACGACCGTGTGTCTTGGCTCAACTGAATAAAATGTTTTAATTTTCTTTAGTTGTGCAGTCAGCTTTCCCAGCTTATTTTCCAATTTCCAACTTATTTCTCTTCTTCTTACTCAGCTCCAGTGAACCCTAGAGTTCCAGAGAGAGATCCCCCAACAGCCCAGCTTCAGATTAGAGATCCAGAAGCTTCCAGAGATAGAGGTCAAGCTTCCATGGCGCGAGGTAAGTATTTTCCTTACCTCTTTCGCTGAGTTCAGAACTTGAATGGCTAATTCCAGACTAGTTGGGCTGATTTGCTACTGTTGATGGAGTTCGCCTAGAATAATAACTATCAGTCTACGATCCAGATGGCACCTTTCGAGGCCTTGTATGGTAAAAGGTGCAGATCACTATTGTATTGGGATGACATTGGTGACAGAAATTCATTAGAGTCAGTAGTGAGGCCAGAGATGACTCAGTTGATGATTGAGCAGATCAGAGTTATTAAGCAGAGAATTCAATAAGCCCAGGATCATCAGAAAAGCTATGCAGATTTGAGACGTAGGGACATAGAGTTTGAGGTTGGAGACCACGTGTTTCTACGAGTTGCTCCCTATAGACGTGTCCTAAGATTTGGCAGAAAAGGCAAGTTGGCTCCAAGATTCATTGGACCATATCAGATTCTGGAGAGAGTAGGCAAAGTTGCTTACAGACTCGCTCTTCCAGCCAGTTTGGATAGAATCCATAGTGTGTTTCATGTCTCTCAGCTGAGAAAGTATGTGAGTGATCCATCTCACGTGTTAGAGGTTCAAGATCTGGAGTTATCAGATGATTTGAGCTACCAAGAAGTTCCAGTTCAGATTTTGGACTACAAAGTAAAGAGACTGAGAAACAAAGAGATTCTCCTGGTTAAAGTTCTGTGTAGAAGTCAGAGAATTGAGGAAGCTACTTGGGAAGTTAAAGCTGATATGAGAGAAAGGTTCCCTGATTTATTTAGGTAATTCTGGGGACGGAATTTTTTATTATAGGGGGAGAATTGTAATGACCCAAGGGGTAAAACGTCATTTTAGAGAGTTTAGGGGGTAGAAGAGTCGTTTAGAAGTCCTTTAAGGCTTAGATTCAGTTTCTGAGCAAATATGGATGGAAATGGCTATTTTCCACTGCACACACGACTGTGTGCCTTGGACACACGACCGTGTGTCTTGCCTCAGTTGAATAAAATGTTTTAATTTTCTTCAGTTGCGTACAGTCAGCTTTCCCAGCTTATTTTCCAGTTTCCAGCTTATTTCTCTTCTTCTTCCTCAGCTCCAGTAAACCTTAGAGTTCCAGAGAGAGATCCCCCAACAGCCCAGCTTCAGATTAGAGATCCAAAAGCTTCCAGAGATAGAGGTCAAGCTTCCATGGCGCGAGGTAAGTGTTTTCCTTACCTCTTTTGCTGAGTTCAGAACTTGAATGGCTAATTCCAGCTTATGTGAACTCTGTGTGTGCTTGTTTGGGTTGTTTTCAGCATGTTTGAGCTGTGAGATGATGCATGATTTGATGATTGAGTGGTTTTCCATGATTTGCATGCGTATATACTGTTCTCATATGATATATGCTTTATGTATGATATATGGCGTGTTTGAGTGATGAAATGATGTTTATTTGCGTGCTAGCAGCAGTAAAAAAAAAGTGTTATTGTTTGATGATTTGAAGTGTAGAAGTGTTTGGTATGGGAATTTCTGGATTTCCAGACACGTTCTACACAATTTGAGTTGAGCACACGCCCGTGCACCCGTGATGCACGCCGGTGTGGCCTCAAATTCTGCATGGACACGGTTGTGCATGTTGGTCGTGTACGTGTAGAAACCCAGACACACGCCCGTGTGCTGTCCCCCAATTCCACATGCCCGTGTATTGCAAGACATGGGAAGCAGAAAAAGGCAGCCACACGCCCGTGCAGTGCCATACACACCCGTGTGCCCCAGGTTGCACGCCCGTGTGTCCCACCACACACTCGTGTGTCCAGCCCAATTTTCATGAATTCATTCCAGAACCTTGCACGCCCAGTAGCACGAGGAGCACACGGTCCCGTGTGCCTTGACACATGCCCGTGCGTCCCATAACACACGCCCATACACCTAAGGAAAATCAGAGAAAGAATTGAAAAGAGCAATTAAGCTACTCTAAGTCATTCCTAAGCACACAGAACTCTGAATTAACATCAGAAAACAACATTTCATGCATGATTATCAGCATTAGCACGACATGCCATATCAGATATTTTTAGACTGCATCGAAGGATCCAACAGTATGATTTTCAGTTATACATATATGATTTTTCATATATCAGATAGGGGTGAATACGAGAGGGCACCTGTGAGTTCGCACACCTACTAGAGAGGGAAACCAGCGTCCGCTAGAGAGGACATGGGCACTGACCAAGCTCGTTAGAGAGAGTGCTGGTTGTGCATCAGTAGATTCATTAGGACTTGAGCTTATACGGCTAGGGTGCCGAATCCTTGTATTCATCAGTCTGGCTAGCATAACAGATTTTTAGATACAGTACTTTCTGATACAGATTTCGACATATACTATACGTATATATTCAGAATCTTTGGATCACGGTTTTATTATTAGAAAGAGTTTTCAGAAAAGACAGTTTTTCAGAAAAACAAGCCTGAGGGTGAGTTTTACAGTTTTCAGCATATACATTTCATGTCATGTACAGAATCAGAACAGTAACAGAACATAAATATATATCAGAATTCAAAAAAGAATAACTCAAACAATGGATATACTGCGGTATATCAAGAGAATTAGAAATCAGAAAACTGTCCAGCAGAATAGCAGAATCTCCTACGTGACGAGTCACGTACTCAGTGAATGTTTTGACCTGCGAGTATTGTGTTTGGAAACGCTTGCTGAGTCACTTTGTCACTCACTCCCTTCCCTATTTCCTTTTGCAGGTCAGTGATTCGAGGGCTGAGCTGGAGCGAGACAGCTGCGAGATTTTGGGGATATGGCTCAGCAGTAGTAGACAGCATGTTGGCTCGCATACTTTTATTTTCTCATGTATATATGTGTGTGTATTACGTATTAGTATACACTGTATGATAGTTTATTATGTTTTATACATGAGCAGCCTGGGTTTTCACACTTACATTTAATTTACTTTCACAGTAAATTATATTTACAGTTTCTTTCATAAAGAAATTTTTCAGCAGCAGCAGCAGTGACCGTTTTTACTATAGAGGTCCCCGTCTCAGGTATATTTTATTATTATATATAGTATTTTCCGTAGCGCACAGTAACCTGGGGCAGGGGTCGCTACACATATATAATTATTTTAACCTTATTATAATATTCTAACTATTCCAGGAAGTGGGACATCATTGACCTCTAGTGGTAGTAAAAAGATCACATCATTATCATCATGCCAACAAATTCCACCACAGTAGGATTGGCATTAGGAGAAGATGAAAATGAAGTAAGTCGTGCTTGATAAATCAGAATTAGATATATATATTGAGGACAAACTTGAGGAACCTTCAAGTAATTTCAATGTGTTGGCATGATGGCAACTTAAACAGCATAGATATCCATTCCTATCTTGTATAGCTATGAAAATACTAATAATTCTAATCTCCTTAATCACTTCAAAAAGTGTTTTCAATGCTGATAGTAGGGTTATTGACCCATATAAGGCATCTTTATCATCGATAACTGTAAGTATGCTTATGTGTGGTACTAATTGGATCAGACTCATACGTCACATGTCGAAACCCACTAAGGTATGTCACATTTTAATAATTCCATATCTAGCTGGTTAATTTATATTATGATTTTTATCTCTTAATGGATTAACAACTACCTCTTTTAATTGATCTTCAATTATTGCAGATTGAGGAGATTTACTTAGTAGAGGATTGATGGTTTGTGTTATTTCTATATTGACTTATTTTCTAAAGTCTTCTTCTCTATATTTACACTTATTGATAGAATGGTCAATCCTAAGACATTGGCTCCCACTTATTAATTTTCAACTAGGTAAACAACTAGGTCACCTATTTCATACCATTTAAGAATGCACACATATATAATGCATATCCATGCATCAGTGATTACTTAGCTATTTGTGATTATTTGTGAGAGATTTTGAATGAAATAAAATTTCTCGGGGCTTACAGTGAACGTAAAAGTTACTTCTTTCTCATTGTAAAAGCTTTTAGTAATCAAAATTTCTGCTTGAATTATAGAGCTCAGTTTATGAAAAATTGCAAGAACCTTATGACCCTCGAAATTAAATTAAATAAACTTTGCTTCTTCTGAAACAACTTGGTGACTGGGCTTTTAATCAAATGATAGGTGAAGAATCTAATAATTTCCATTCTTCTGAAAAGAATAAACCTGAGCTATTCATTTTCTTCAGGAATGCCAAGTATCATTATAAATTTTGTGCTTAAATTGATGTTTTGTAAACTTAGTAGTAGCATAGTTTTCATGGTTGCATTTTTTAGTCTCAATTGATGGTTTATGTGCACAAATGTTTTGTTATGTTATGTGATGCAATGATGAACTACATGCAATTGTTTTTTTACTTTTCCCCTTTGTGCATCTATTATATACTCTTGGTCAATGACTTTAAAGGACTTCTAGGCCATAGTTCTTTAAATTGAGTGGATTTGATTTAGTTCTAGAATTTTTGTGCACTAGTAGTTATTATATGCTAGTGTGCAACTCACTTTCACCATCTTTTAGTTAATTATGTGATAGTGGCCAAATTTTGTGCAAAAGCTTGGGGAGAAACTGCATATTTATTATTTGAAATGTGATTATTTAGTTATTTGTGATTATTTGTGAAGTTGTTCTTAAGGTTTGTTAAAGAATGTGTCATTTTATAATTGAATGATTATAAGTTAAGGATAAATTTAAAATAAATTAACATTTAATTACATGGTGACATATCATCTGAGTACATGAAATATATACAAAAAATATATACACATAATTTCATTTAATTTTCATTAACATTAATTTTCACATGTGTTAAACCCCAAAAAGCAATATAGCAAATAACCTAGAGGGGGAGGGGGGGTGAATAGGTTAATTAAAAACTTTTCTCAAATTTAAATCTTTTTCCTATTCTACCAACTCAACCATTCAAATATAAAAGCAATTAAGCACAATTAAATATATGACTAAGCAAATATAAAGAGAGTAAGGGAAAGAAATGCTCAGTCAATTTTATAGTGGTTCGGAGCTTTGAACACAAGCCTCCTACGTCCACTTCTTCAAGCAAAACCTCTTGAAGTTTCCACTAGTTAAATCGGGATTGCACCCAACCGCTTACAATAGTTGATCCGGGATTTCGCCCACAATATAGTTTTGATTCAAGGGAATTTCGCCCTTAATAATAGTTATACGGGATTGCACCCAAAAATTGTTGTAAGCAAGATTTAAGAACAAAATTGCCTCTCTAAGGCTGATAAACAATTTGCACAAATAAATTTCCTCAAGATTTAGCATTGTGAGGAATGAAAGATTGAGTGAGATTGAGAGAAAATTGAGGTTAAGATTATTGTACTTGTTCTCCAACCTTTCTCACTTCAAAGAGCCTCCAATTTATAGCTCAAAGCTTACTGGAAAAAGTAAGAATCCGTTGGAGAAGAAATATATCCGTTGGAGCAGCTAAAGTTGAAAATTTGCTCTCATGTACGGGCGTGCACTTGTCCTCACAGTCATGACCTCGTCAATTAATGTCTCGAGCAGTTCTCCCAACGGCTAATTTTTTTCTTAGCGCCAGCACATGTACGGGCGTGATCCATAATGTACGGGCGTGACTTCGTGTCCCTTCATTTTCCATAACCGAGTACGGGGTCATGCACGATATCCTGTACGAGATCATGTACGCTTCATATTTTGCCTATGTACAGGCGTACAGCCATGATCCACGGGCATACAGTATTTTGCCTCTTGAAACCATGACCTTGCACGGGCATATATGGTCGTAACTCGTAGGCATGACTCCTCTTTGCATATGCACGGGCGTGCATCAATTACGTACGGGCGTACATATTGCTTGACTTCTTTGACTTATGTACGACGCACTCACGGGACATTCTTGCTCGTGACTGGCAAGGAATTGGCATTGCACGGGCGTACATATTATGTGTACGGGCGTGAATGACCAATGTCATTTGGACAGAACCGTGCACAGGTAGCATTACGGGGGCGTGAAAATTCATATACGAGATCAATTTGCACTAGGTACGGGCGTACATTCCATATTCACGGCCGTACATTATGTCTGCATAACATAAAAATTACTTTGTCCTATTTTGGTCATGTTTTCATCCATGCCAGGACATATTAGTCATTTTAACATCATTTTTGTTATCATTAAAACACATAGGGGTTCAACAACATGCATTCGCACAACATAAGGGGATAGAAATTTTAACATAATAATTAATGTTATATCGTATTCTCTAACCTGAAATCTCTCTATTTGAGACATACTAGTTTAGGAGTCCAAAATAATGCGACCAAACCCTAACGAGCAGAGTATAAGAGAAAGAGAGAGCGATTTATTTGTTATGCATTTTAATGTATTAGAAAAAATATCATTATCAGCATCTTTAAACAAATCAAATAAAGTAAACAATACTAACTAAAGCAAGGCCATTAAGAAACCTAATAATTTAAGAGTGTGTTTAGTTCATGTAGTCTTGTTATTATATAAAAAAGGGTCAAATGACTTATTCCCACCCAAAAACATTTAAAAAGTCAAATATCCACCCGTTGATCAAAATCAACAGTTAAATATAACGATCAACCGTTAAATTTAACTAATCAAAAATATACTTTTGTCTTTTAAAATAAAAGGAATTTAAAAAATAATAAATACTTAAATTAAATTTATAAAAATATTTACAATATAAAATAATATAAAACAATAACAAAAATTTTAAAAATAGAAATTAATTTTAATTTTATTAATTATTAGTATTATATTAATATTATTTATTTTATATTAAATTTTATTTTTAATATTAATATTTTTTATGGAGGAGTATTTTAGTTTTGTATTATAAAATGTTAAAAATTGGAAGGAAAAGATAAGTACTTGACTTTTTAAAATTTTTAAGTGAACTTTGTGTCATTTTAAGAGAGCCTTGGGTCGAAATTAATCGTTTGGCCTAAAAAGTGAAAAATTACCATAAAAATAGATTGCTTGAAAGCTTACTCAATATAAATTATTACTATATGTGATAAAATTAGTGAATATATATAATTATTGAGTTTGATAGGTAGTAACAAAAAAATTCTAAAATATTATTTACTTAAATACCCTTAAAAGATTATTGGGAATAAATTTATATTGTCTTTGTTTAATTAACATGTCTTAAATTAAATATTTGCTTAGTGTATTTTCTAAAATATATATTAGATTTTTTTTATTTTTGTGTTG
>JAJEJH010001857.1:0-16172 GCA_026122585.1 Anacardium occidentale
CCCATCCAAGTTAATGAAATGACATTTTTATCCCTTAAATTTGAAAAAGCCATTAATATATTAATTTTTTGATGAAATATATACCAAATTGTTTTCGTGTATTATATGGCTTGATCGTAAAGATTTATTACTATTTTTATTAAAAATAAATTGATTTATCTTACAAAATATTATCTATAAAAGTTTTTTACATCTATTATATACCAATTTGAAAATAATCAATATTTACATATTTATTAGACAAATATTTGTATTTGATTCATATTCGTGCATTATATAAATTTAAATATATTTATTTCAAATTTAATCTTAATTATAATATTTTAACGGATAAAATAATCAATAAGTGAAGAGATAACTATAATAATTTTATAATATACGCCAACATATAAATTCATTAAGATAAATAATTTTAAAAAATATAACATAAACTCATTAATTTATGTTTGTAACATATTTAGTCTAATAATATAACCATCCTTCGTCATGCTAAATGTTCATCACTGTGTCCAAATCAATTCTCCATGAGCTTTCGGTGAAAATTGCATGCTTCAGCTACGAGCGTATCTAAGGTGCACCAAGACAAACCTTTCCCTTTCTCCCTAACTTTCTTTGCAACTTCTGACAACACTTTCACCTTCTTCCGCAACTCTTTAGCATTAATGTTCTCTCCTTCCATCAACTCCCTCACCTTCCTCTCCAACTCTTCCCACTTCACAAAACCTCCCATGACTGAGCCATCACATCTCTCTATTCTTAACCCCACTTTGATCTCCTCTACAATCAATTTTGCATTCAACGGCTGCTCTGCCATCATCGGAACGCCGGCACATATATGCTCTCCAACACTGAGTTCCATCCACAATTTCACACTTTCGTGCAACAATATTTCCCTTTGATCCACCCACTCTCTTACCACAATTCCTCTCTCTTTAACCCTCTCTTCAAACCCCTCTCCCACGTCCCATTTATCATTCCTTATCACCCACAAGAAGTTCACCTCTGATTTTTCCAACCCAATTGCTATTTCCTTAACTTGCTCCCCCGAAATTTCTGCTTGCGTTCCAAAAGCTACGTATAGAACCCGCTTTCCCTGAGCAAGCTTTTTGTCAAGCCATTGGATCCATGCGGGTTTCGAGCGTGTTTTCGTTTCATTTACGGTCGATGGCTCGGCCAGGCAAAGGGGTCCGACACACCAGGAATTTGGTTTCGCCTCGCGCATATAGTAATCAACGAACACAGACTCGAGCTCGTAAAAGCTATTGAAAATCATGCCATGACTATTTGATGCTGCTGTTACATGCTTCATTATGAACTCATATTCGGGACCTTTACGTTCAGGACCAGAAATTCCAAATTCACTTTTACAAACCTTTATTCAAGGAAAATGAGGCAGCGCGACTCTCTCATCATCTTTCTCAACTCCAACCAGATCACGATTTTCCATTGCATCTTTCGTGACGCTCATTGCGTAAGCTCCCATGCCGTAAAACACAAGCCTTGGAAAACAGAATTTCGGAGCGGATTCCAAGGTCCACCACAAGACGCCATCTGACACCATGAAGCTGACAGGTGGCAGACGCTGAAGCTCCCGTTCAAAGTCTGCTTGCATGAGTTTTGTTGCTTCAGCGAATTGAACATACAATGATATGAAGGGAAGTTTATCAGTGCTCTCCACACCGGCTGGGATTTCCGGGATGTTCTCCGGGTAAAGGAGATGGATTATAGAGACGTTAGTGTCACTGAGAGACTGAGCAATGAAGGAATGGTTACCTGGAGTGGTGAAGATGATAACTGCGACGTTCCGACGGCGGAGAAGGAGGCGTGAAAGATGCAGAATTGGCATCATATGACCCTTCGACATGAACGGAAATAGAACTATATGATGAAGACATGGATTGAAAGAATTCAATTCCATATTGTTTCTAAAAGGTGAAAAAAAATAAATAAATAAACAAATTCAGTCTCGACATACGACGGCAGGGCCACAAGGTCCTCTCTCTCTCTCTCTTTCCATACATGTACGAAGAACATTTACAAGAATAAAGATAGCAAATAGGAAGAAAAATTCAGCATTAATTATAATGCCGACAATTGTGTGTTTATACGAAGCAATTCCTGGATCCACATTTTTAAGAAACTAAAGTTAATTTATTTATTCTCTACAGCTCACGACAATTCACAGAAATATGCACATCATGGGCAAATTGCTGATCAAAGCTTTCTAAGTTCTCCACCCCGTTAAATTTATTTTAAAAAATATTATAAATTTGTCGAAAAAATTACTCAACCTAAATAATACTTTGTTTCTTAATGTAATTTTGACATTATTGTTGTTATGTTTTTAGTTAACCGAATTTATTTTCAGTAAATATTTAAATGTGGATAAGATAAACCTTATCTTTCAGTAAAGATTGTGAATTACTAGAAAGATTGCCCTTAGATAATATCATATGTAATATAAAATCTCAACTCGGTATTTTAGATATAATTCAGAAATTAGTAGATATTTTATGATTTTTTTTCTTATATAAACCTTGACCAAAAAATTGTCATTCTGCATGAAACTGGCTGAACATTTATAAAAGTTTTAGGCCGTCTGTCATTTCCAATAAAACATTGTATGTCATTTACGGACCTTGGGTGGAATAAAACATTTTAATTAACGGGTGATTATTTGAGTTTTTTTTTAAATTGTTGGGTAGAACTTTGGTAGTTTGGAAAACCTTGGGTGGGACTAAGTCATTTGGCCTATGAGCAATTGCAAGTCCATTGTATGTCGTATATTGGAAAGGTCTCTGGGACCAATTGCCTAGAGAGGTACCTTGGAGTGTTCTCCAATTGCAGTAGGACACTAGGGGGTTGAAGATACATTGACAAGTTTGATTGGAGCTTCTCTTCATAACACTAAATTAGGCCAAACCAGATAAGTCCCACCCAAGGTTTCCTTAAATGACAAAGTCCCAACCATGAAAGTTTGAAAAGCGAAGTAACCACCCTTTTCTTATGAAAATACCAAAATACCCTCCATAAAATCAATAATATTAATATTAAAATAAAATTTAATATAAATAATATTACAAATAAATTAAAAATAATATAATATTAAAATAATAATAATAATTTAAAATAATTTAAAAAAGCAATCACCGTAGTCGATAGCATTACTAATAGTGTTGGCCAACATTAAACTCACCAAGTGATTGGAAACAGTTACCTGATTCTATTAACAATCGGATTTGATCTCCTCGATGACGTAGACGACCTCAACCATCAAAGAAAGCCAAAAACGGTCAAAATGATTAACACTGATTTTTTTTTTTACTTTCTTTAATGGCATAAGAAGTCATACTTAACCGTTAATGGAACCAGATGATTGTTTCTAATCACTTGAAGAGTTTAACATAAATCATCGTCATCGATAACTCTATCGACAATGATGACTTTTTTTAAAATTTTATTTTATTTTTTAAATTTTATTAATTTATTAAATATTTTAATCTTATTTTAATTTAAATTTAAATTTTAATTATTTTTATAAAATTTATTTTTAATTTGTATTTAAAATGATAATTTTGATCGATTTAAACTTTCATAAATGCAATTTTGCTATTTAAGGAAATCTTGGTGACAACTTTTCGTTGGCCCACTGAATTATTGATGAAATACGAATCTTGATATCTATTACAGTGATGGTACTTGAAGAGAGACTCCGTAGTGTAATTTATTACGTAACTTACCTAATCCTGACGTACGTACGTCAGGTCGCGAGATTCTGAAAGCTTCGATCTTTTTTTCTTAATTACTTACGTGTCTCATTTATGATTGTCTCCAATGCACGCCAAGACGACCCCTTCTCTGCCTCCAGAGCTTTCTTCGCCATCTCTGAATACTCTTTCACCCTCTTCCTCGTCTCCTTTCCCATTTCTCCTTCCATCAGCTCTTTCACTGCCTTGTCTAAACCCTCCCACTTCACAAATCCTCTCACTGAACCGTTACTCGTCTCTACTCTTATTCCTATCTTTATTTCCTCCACAACCAATCTTGCATTCAGTGGTTGATCAGCCATCATGGGCCACGCAAGAATCGGCACCCCTGCAACGATACTCTCCAACACTGAATTCCATCCGCAGTGGCTCAGAAATCCTTGTACACTTTGGTGTATTAAGATCTCCCGTTGGTCCACCCATTCTCTAACAACGATTCCCCTTTCTTTAACTCTTTCTTCAAACCCATGTAGTTCTGATTCTTCTTTTCTTATCAACCACAGGAAGTTCACCTTCGACTGTTCCAACCCTATCGCTATTTCTTTGAGTTGCTCAGGTGATATCTCCGCTTGAGAACCAAACGCTACGTATAGAACAGAGCTTCCCTGTTCAAGTTTTTTGTCTAGCCACTGAATCCATGCGGGTTTCTTCTGTGTTTGCAGTTCGTTCCTTGATAGCTCAGCGAGGCAAAGGGGGCCAACGCAGGAGACCTTGAGTTTATCAACACGGTTCCAATAATCAACAAACACAGGCTCAAGTTCATAAAAGCTGTTAACAATGAGACCATAACTGCTTGATACCGATATGACTTGGTCCATCAGTAACTCAAACTCAGGACCCTTTGGTTCACGGTCAGTGAATGGCGGATCAAAGTCATTTCGAGTGATCTTAATCCATGGGAAATCTATCACTGTAATTAAATCGTCATTTGATTCTGACCCAGTTAAAAGCCGATTTTCAGTAACACATCTCGACACACACTGAGCATAATTCCCCATACCAAAGAACGCAAACCTTGGAAAACCAAACTTCGCGGCCGATTCTAAAGTCCACCAAAGGAAGCCATCTGACACCATAAAACTAACACGTGGCAAACCCTCAAGCTCCCGTTCAAAGTCCGGCTGCATGAGCTTGGTGGCTCTGGTAAAAGGCACAAAGAGCGACATGGAGGGGAGTTTATCAGTGCTTTCAACGCCAGCACCGACTCCAGGAACATTTTGGGGAAACGGTATGTTAATGATGGAGGCAGTGTTGGCAAGAGACTTGGCGATGAAGGACCGGTTACCTGGGGTTGTTACGACGGTGACAGTGACGTGCGGACGACAGAGGAGGAGCTGCGCTAGGTGGAGGATTGGAATAGTGTGCCCTTTTGACATAAAAGGAAACAGAACCACATGACGAGAATAATCAGAAGATGTCGATCCCATTTCGTCCTGAAAATAATTTCCAGCTCCCACTGTCTCATCTATTATCTGTTCGATTGCCTGTGTGGATCGAATTTCCTGGCTGAGGCGTCAACTTATAGACCACATCAACATGAAGACAGGGTATTGTCGTCTTCAATTAATACACTACCAATCTTAGTTAATAAATAAATATTTAATTTTTTAAAATTAATTGATAAAATTTTATAATTTAGAAAATCCTTATGTGATTAAACCATTCATTTTAGTTAATAAATAAATATTTAATTTTTTTTAAATTAATAGATAAAATTTTATAATTTAAGAAATCTTTGAGTAGGAATAAATCGTTGGCCCTTTTTGTTATGGTGCAGGTTAAATAACTAATTCCCACCAAGGTTTCTTTAATGTGCAAAATCTCACACACAAAGTTTACAAAAATCAAATATTCACCTTATTTCTTATTTTTTAAATATTTTGTTATAAAATATCAAAATATTTTATATAAAGTAATAAATAAATTTAATATTTAATATAAAATGACAATTAAAATTTTTTTAAAATAAAATAATTTTAAAAATAATAATAACCATTAAAAATCTAATCAAATAATCAAAAAATAGTCATTTAGTTTAGATTATTCTCTCTTGCCTTTTACTTGGTATTTTTTAAAATTTTAAATAATTTTTAAAATTTTTAATATTATTTTATATTTTAAATATTAAGTTTAATAATTAATTTTAATTTATAAACGAGTATTTAAATTTTTCAAAAATTTTTAGATAATGTTTTATTATTTAGGAAAACCTTGGGTGCGAGTACGGCTTTGGACCTGTTGTGCAGGGTCAACGTGAAACACAAGCTGGACATTCACTGTGTTTAATTATGATTTTACATGACTTTAAAATATTGATCGTCAAACATAAAGTAGACATGTCAGTGTCATGTTTGAAATTTATCGGCCAAAAATCTTCTTCCCCCGCAATGAAAATACAAATTTCTACTTATTCAATTTGGAAAAAAAATTAAATTTAAACTCATTTTATTTAATTTTGATAAATTTATTAGAAAATTGAAAAATATTTTTAAATTAAATAACATTTTATTTCTAAAACTTTATTAAATATTTTTATTTTATTTTTATTAATTAAATTTAAATTAATAAACATTTTTATTAGTAAAAATATAATAAGGATGTTAATGATAATTAATATAAATTTTAGATAAATTATAATTTTTTTAAAATTCTTAAGGTTTTTTTTAATTTTTAAAATTCAATATGTCTTTTAATAATTTTAAAAATAACAATTATATCCAAAAAGTATCACAAATTAGAGGTGTGAATATCCTATTACAAACTAATAAAATTATTATAAATTTTCAATATATATGAATGAATATGATGATTTTTAAAATAAGATAAGAAAATTATCTATTTTCCCTTGGTAAGTTTAAAGAATAAGGTTTATACATTAAATATATTTTTATCATAATATTTAAATAAAATAATATATTTATAATATAATAAAATTTTTAAAATTTGTAGGGTTTTATAATTTTGAAAATTTTTGAGGGGTATTTTAAAATTTTAAGAGGGTATTTTAATTTTAAAATGTTTGGGATGTTTTTGACATTTTTTAAAATTTTAATACGTTCCATAATAATTTTAACAATTACAGTCACAGTCAAAATTACAAAAAATTATAGGTTTAAATATCATATTTTAAATTACTAAAATTATAATATATTTTCAAGGTATATGGGTGTAAATATCATTAAATTCATTATATTTTTGTCATTTTTATATAAAAATTTACAAATGAAATTTCACCCTTATATACGACAAAAATCCACACTAAATAACTAAAATCTTTAGACTACTACTACGTGCATGCAACAACTACCTATAATGGAAATCGTCGAAAAACATTGACAGCAACAAAATCAGCTCCACGTAACATGCAAAAATTGACTACTATGTGCATGCAACAACTACCTATAATCTACTTTTTAAATAGTGTAATTAATTAGATACATACGAAGAAGAAAAAAAATGACTAGTTTCATTTAATTTAAAAAAGTAAGACTAATTTTGTTTGAAAAGTTTGAAAAAAGGCCAATTAAATTAGTTTTCATTGTTAAAATCATTTTAGATTCCGCTAAATTGGAAGGCCAAATTTATTTTTCCATCGATTTTTTCCACTCATGAAAACACTTTTTCAGCTTATTAAATAATTAATAATTAAGATTAATAATTTTAATTGCTAATAAATATTTTTATTGGTTTGCAAAACTAATTAAACGAATCGCTTTTTACAGTCCTAAATAGAATTAAATTATATTTCTGGGACTACTTTAGAATTTTTTAGGGTATTTTGGTCTTTTTAAAAAAATATTTAAAAAGGGGGCAGAAGGGTAGGTATTTGACTTTTTAAAACTTCTTGGTGGGACCTTGTCATTTAAGCAAACCATGGGTGGGACTTAGTCACTTGGCCTTAGACATACTTGCAGTTAAATCTCGATCTGAATTGTTCCTAGGATGGTGCCCGATTGATCTGGACGGCATTTGGAATGATTTGAACCGTTCCCAGATGAAATTCCAATCTGATCGCATATTAGGTGGAATCGCACTCTATGCGGTGGAGCTAGGCTTGACAGCATCGGTCAAGGCTTTTTGAGGCAAAGCCTGCATGATCAGGTCCTGACCTAGCAGCAGACCAAGGGAGCCGTACGTGTGAAACGCACGGCCCAATACTCGGTGAAGTATCAAAAGACGAGCAGCGCTACGAGATTATTTCAAAATGGGTGGTCACTGGTCATTACTTACCGATCTCATCTTTTAAGATATTATAAGGTAAAAATTATTTATTTATTTTATTTAACTTATTTACTTTTTAAAATTAATTAAGTTATATTTATAATTTCATTCATTTATAATAAATATAAAAAAATATTTTTTTATCTTTTATTTGAGTGAATATATATTTAATCTATTTTTATTACACAAAGGTCAATATTCGATCATTTCATTCGAGACAATTATATAACATTTTTCTAGAAAAGCATTCGAAGTGGTTTTGAAATTGAATAATTGAGAAGGTATTTTACGTGTGCAATATTTTAAAATAAGTTCACGGAAAAACAAATGTTGATGATTTCATTACTTAGAATATGTTTATTATTTTTCAAAATAAAAATGTAAAAATAGATCATATATATCTAGATTATATTTCAAATATTAAAATTTTGACAAATAAAATATAATTTGCCTCTTCAATTGGAGTTGGATTTGAGTCGACTTAAACTTAAATTAAATTAAATTCGAATTTAATTTAACTAATAATGAATTGAATTTAAGTTTAATAGTTAATGAATTGAGCCAAATTTTTTAACAAACTTTTTAAAGAGTTTTTTAAATCAAATTTTTTATTTAACCTTCTATTAAAAATTTTAATCAATTTTGTTTAAATATATCATTAAGACAGTATCGTATTCAATGAATCAAATTCAAACTTAATAATATAAAAATTATGAATTTAAAATTCATTTGAATTGAATTAATTTTAAATTTATTTAATTTAAATTTAAATTTAAATAAACTCATCCTGAATCAAATTTTATCCCCCAATAATTGAACAAGTTGTGCAGGATCGTACCTCTTATTTCACATGAAAAATGATGACGTGATTGAACCTCGGTCTGCCACTGTTAGGCTGTTGGCAAGTCTAAGCAAAAAGCTGTCAATCCTCCTTCATCTCACCAATAGGATTGAATTCGAATTGAACTAAACACAAAAGTAATATATTCATATTCGAGCTCATTTCATACTATTCAGGTTTGGGTTCGTATTCATATTTGTCAAATATTTTTATAACAAAGTTTATATTCGTATTCAGTTCGTATAACTAAATTTATATTCGACTCATATTCGTATTTGTATTTGTATTCGGTTCATATAATTCATTTTTATATTTATTAAAATTATAATTAATACAAATAATTAATAAATTTTAATTAAAAAATTATTATTTTAAGTTCGGATTCATATTCGTATTCGGTTTGTATAGTTCGTATTCAGACTTTTGTTCGCTAAATTTTAAAATTACAGTTCGGGTTTATGTTGGTATTCGGATTCGTTCGGTTCGTTTCAGACTCATTCAAATTGAACTCAAAAATGAATCTAAACATATTCGATTTGAATCTAGCCCTACTCACCAAGATAAGAATTCTTTATAGAATGCCCGTAATACAATGTACTAATTAGAGTAATAAATTTAAATTATAAATTCGAATTAAATTTAAATAAAATCAAATCCAACTTTTTTTTTTTTTTTTATGAAAACCAAAGTTGAGACACTTAATTTTACTTAACTCTAGGCCAATTCAAGTTAAAATATATTTTTTTATTTAAATTAAACTCAAAATAAGAGATGTTCGAGTGTAATTTGATTTGTATCTATCCCTAACAATAATGTCCATTAGAGAAAACCATTAAAATAGTGAATCTCATTAATTCTACGTATTGATAAGGGGGTCTAATTCAATTATAAGATTTTATACTCTGATATTAGGGTAACATTATTTGCAGATAAATCTCAATTATTTTGAGTCTAGCTCTTTATATTTGGCTTGTTTATTTTTATCTCCTTGAGTATTTTGAAATTATTAAAATGTTGGTCGGGATTATACCACACATTCATAGATGATTATTTGAGGTTAAGTACATACAAATTAATATGATGTATTTAAGAATCTAAAAGTTTATTAACATGATGTATTTGAGAACTTAGATCTAACAGTCTCTGTTAGATTTTTGGCATTCATATTCAATCATTAATGAAATCAAATAATTGTTTTCAGTCATCTAATTAAGTTAACAGTGATTATTGCTGTTGATGGTAATGATTGTTTTTTTTTTGAAATTTTTATTAAAATTTTATAATTATTATTATTGTTATATTAATATTATTTTGTATTAAAATTAATTTTAATTTTAATATTATTTATTTTTTTAATTAAAAAGTATTTTAATCATTTTAATAAAAGATAAATACAATTGAAAGAAATTTGGTTAGCAGGTAAATTTTTAACTTTTTAAAAGTTTTGAATAAAAATTAGTTGTTTAGAGAAACCTTGCGTGGGAAAAAGTCGTTTGGCTTACATATATATTCATCTACATATATATACATATACATAATACATACACACACATATACATTTGACACTCTAACAGTGGCCCTTGTGAAGGAGTAGATGAAGCCCACAACAGCCGATTTCAATTCCCAACCATATTTACAAAGAGATTCTATAAACCAGGGGTAGGCTTGAGCAACTCAAAAGTTTTTACTCAATTCGATCTCAAACTTGAGGTTATATGATTCACCCAAACTCACAAGTTTGGTCAAGCTTCAGAACCAACTTAAACTCGCAAGCTTAGGTTGGCTCGAGGCAATAAAATGAATCACGGTTGAAATTTACTCTTCGTTGCACACTCGCACTCTTCGAAGTTTAAAATCTTAGCCAATTACATGGAGCCTTTCTAATCTGTGTCTACTCTTTGTCAGTAGCTCCGTTCACTAATTTTGTATCGTTTGATCAGGATAATTCATTACTTCCTGTTCACGCGTTGAAGCCTCCCACCGGCATTTCATCGATCAATATCTTGGAAACCTATTGTTTTGACTTAATTTTTTTAATTTTCCAGAATAATTGGTATATAGAATTTTGCAAGTATATTGGGAACTTTTGCCGTTGTATGTAGTTAATTTTTTATTTTTGGTGGGTTGAAAATTTTTGCAGCCGTATTGAGAACTTTTTGTGACCGTATTGAGAATTTGAAACTGCATTTGCTTACTGGATATTTTTTTTTCTTTTGGTGTATGTGTTCGGCGGTAATCGAGCCAAATTGGGACAAGTTGGATCTAACTCAAATCCGATTCGATAAACTATCTCAAGCCAAGCTAAGACTTCACTTTCATTTTCGAGCTCAAACTCAAATCCAAATCCAAATCCAATAAAAATTCCATTAAGCTGAGTTCATTCAAAACAATACTCATCTCAGCTCAACTCAATTACCCTCCCATTTGAGACAAACATCCAACTTCAACCATCTGAAGCACGTCAAATTCACTTAAATTTAGACAAAACTAACCTAATCATCAATCTTAAGTACCTGCTTGAAGACTTGTGAACTGGTAACATAAAATTTAGGTTTCCAATTTGAAATATAGATCAAAGCTTTCCAACGTTAAATAGACCATAAATGGAATTCTACAGAAACAATACATTGATCATAATATGAGCGTGCAAATTCTATCAAATAAATTAAAATAGGCAGCTTTAATGAAGTAGGAAACATACAGCGTAACAATGCTCTATTTTACTCCACCGTAGATTCACAAATAGTGGAAGCCAGAAATGAATCGGGTGCAGATAATATTGTATTCCAACTCAACTAATTGCTCAACAGCAATCACAGAAACCACAATGCTTCACTGTATTTACATGAAAAAGGTGAAAACCCAAAACCAAAGCAGCAAAAGGTAATTTCAGGCAATGCTCTCTATTGCTCCTATATGGTACGGTAAATGAAAATATTACTCACTAAAGCTCGTGCATGCTCGGCATAGAACTTGTATCAGGAACCTATAATGATTCCCTCCCGAGTGATATTAGTTACACGTAGTACAGCTTGTGCACTCAAGGGAGAGAGCTTGGATTGACAGAAGTGCTCCCAAGAACCCATCTCTGGATTCTCAGATACTGTTGTAGGAGGGTGTTCATGAGATTTCTCGTATACAGTTTGCAGCTCCAAAAGAAGGGCTCGAGCAGCTTCCCTGGACTCAGGAAGCTGATCACTGAGTTGGGATGCAGCTACTTGGATCAGTTTGTCGATTCCATATTCTTTAATACCTTCAATACCCTGTTAACATGAATGTAACATAATCACCATGTTAGGAAGGAAAAAAACATGACATTTGAGAACTAGCAAAAAAGAGGATAGAGGCATAGCGATCATGTCGCAGCAAACATAGTAAAGGGTTAATAGCCCATAAGAGTCTGACAAGAGACTCATTCTTTACTGGTCTACAATGGACAAAAAGCAAGCAGAGCACTGAAAAGTCAAAATGCTGGCATAAACAATGAAGTTAGTACATCAAAAACAGAGAGTCAACACAAACAGCAGCTGATACAAACTATATTCTAGCATCCACATATCCACTCAGTTCAATTTAGTGCATTTAGTTGAATATGAGCAGCACTCAGTATAGTGCAATTCATAATAAGCATTAATACCTGCCTCAAAAAACTTTTAGCATTGACTTTATAAATTTTACAATGGCAAAAGATGGTTAATCATTCTCCCTATGCTCTATTTCCCACATGATTTACCAAGATTCCCCCTAACTAATATCATCTCTCCAAGAACTAAACTAAATGTGACAATTAATAGTCATATAACAAAGTAAAGGACACATAATGAGTGCTCATCAATCTAGAGTGGAAAGCACATCACTGTTAAAAATTAAAAGAATTTGAACAAGATAGTTGCTAGAGTATATATAACGATGCCTTCTTTACCATATGTGGAACACTTCGAGAAAAGCACATTGATGCCTTTGCTCGAATTCGAGGATTCCTATTTTTGAGATATGGTTGAAGTTTTGGTAATAACAATTTAGGGGAAATCCAAGTAGTCATTGCCACCAAAGCCTTTTCAGCAGCCTCACATACAAATCTTTTGTCTTGTGAAGATTTAAGAAGAAGCTGAACCAGCTGTACCATCCGATAGGAATAATTAAGAATGAATACATTAACAAATAAATTAAATAGAAAGATACAACAACGAACTTAAAGAGATCTGAAGTACCAGAGGGTCCAATGAATCAATCATATGGTCATTGTATGCACTGAAAATGTCCGCAGCTGTCATAAGTGCAGTTTTACAGACAGCACTTCTTGGATTCTTGAGGGATTTCACTATGAGTGGGATCACATCTTCTCTGTTCATCAATATGATGCCAATAAATAGACTAATTGAACTAATATATAAGCAGCAACAATCATATTAAAATAATACAGAGTGAAACACATGAAAGGATTCCTTCTGAAACAAAATCATCACACAAGACTGTCAGACTTACAGCATATCAAGCAAGGATTCCTTGTGAAATATTGATAACCGCCGTACATTATTCAGTGATTCACAGACCAGAACCCAATCTTTAGAATCCATTCCAGCTAAAAGTGTCTGAAACAGGAACAAGATATTTGAACATGTCACCAAGCTTGGTCCCCAAGTATGACAGCTGGTTAAGTATATATAGCAAACGAAGGTCAAATACAAGTACACAATATATAAGAATGAACTCTTGTACCTTAAGACTTGTATCAAGGTCATCTACATCACTTAAATTCACAGATTCAATGTACTCTACTTCTGAATTACTAATCTCTACACTGGCATTCACAGTCTCACTACCATTGACATGAGTTGAAACCACGGAGACATCAACATTTTCATTGGCACTACCAGCAAAAGGTTTTGTAAAACCTCCCTTACTAGAACTTTCATTCCTCCTATCAGAAGATGTTAGCGCATTCAGATCTCTGAGGGCTGTCTCTGACATCACTACTAGGGTTAAATCCTGAAAATAAAAGGCGAAAAAACATCAAAATTTGTCCTCATAAAATATCAAAAATATAACCACGAAATATCAAAACTCTAATTTAACCAGAAAAAAGAAGCCTAATAGGATTAATTACTCAACAATACACATAGATCGACATAATTAGGTACAAAAATGAAGAACAACTGACAGATTATAATTGTAAAAAATAAAATAAAATCAATAATCACACAGAGTAACACTCAAAATCAAGCCTTAACTAACACATTGAATCGAGCTAATAGCAATCGTTTCGTTTCAATCAAAAAATTAATCAAACAGAGATCTCACATCTCCAAATTTAGCTAAAATTCACGACGTCACAGATCGTGAAATAATAATTCAAAGTAAACGTTTGAAAGAACAAGATTCGGTGATAATCAATAAATAAGATTAACGAACAATACCGGAAAAGGGGAAGATGAAGACTGATCGAACAAACAGCGACGGCGTTACTCTCCAGTGAGACTTCTTTCAGAGTGATAAGAAAACAAGTGACTGTTTTAATATAAAAAAAAAAAAAAGATTTTTGAGAGATGGCTTAGAAATGGTACTATAGTAAGTACAAGTAACTGCCGAGGGGCTCATAAAACGACGCTGTTTTAGTCCGACCTGGGCCGGCAAGCACTGGATCTCACACATAGCATGTGGCCAATAACCACCTGGTGATTGAAATTTAATATTTTGGTTGAGGTTTTTCAGGGTTTGGAAATGCCCGTGGATTTGATAAAAATAACAAAAAGGCCACCCCTTAGGGCTCCGTTTCTTCTTTTTTTTTTTCTCCTTGCTCAGATTTTGAACTGACGCTCCAACAAACAGGACGAGCGAAGATGAAATTTTTGAAACGATGTGATGCTTTATCATTTGAAAATGATTTATTAATTACTTAATCATGGATTATAATAATAATTACCATTAATCAGATATTAAATGGGTAAGATAATCTCAGCCGTCCAATAAGATAAAACCAAAAAATAGATGAAGCATTTAAATTGCTTTGCCTTTAATACAAATTAACCCGACACGGTCATTAATGAAAATGCGGTACATAGTAATAACCGAAACCTTGGTAAGGATACGATGAGGCTTGAATATGTAAATATAGGCCAAACTACAGCGCGCCCAATATTTCCTTAAATAACAGTCCCACCCATAAAGTTTTTAACTTTTCTCTATAAAAAGACTAAATACCCCTATGAAAATAAATAATATTAATATTAAAACAATAATAAAAAATTAATAAAAATATAAAAATTAAAATAAACAGTCACCAATATTGATAACATCGTCAACGGTGGTGGTCGTCATTAATATAATTAGATAATTAGAAATAACCACTTTGTTTTATTAACTATTGGATCTGACCATAAAAAATCAAGCAAATGTAAATAGATCTGACCGTCTTTGCCACCGTCGATCGTTTCAGACCATTTTAGATGGTAAATGTGGTCAAATCTAATCGTTAATAGAATCAGGTGGTTATTTCATACTACTTGATTATGTTAACGACAACTACTGTTATCGATAATGCTGCCAGCAGTGTTGGCTTTTGTTGAAATTTTATTTTATTTTTTATATTTTTTATTGTTTTTAATATTTTAATTATTTTTATAAATTTTATTTTTTAATTTTTATTCAAACAAATAAAAGTACCTTTCTCACTTTGGTCAAAGATGAGTAATTGGTTTTTTAAAACTTTATGAGTGGTAATTTATCATTTAAAAATACTTTGGATGGCAATACACCGCTTAGCCTATAAATAAATAAATGAGATTAAATGTGCATGATTAGGTTACAAGAAAAAGGCCCAAGGACTTATGCCCACCCATAGTTTGAGGAGGGAATAAATTCTCACCCTTAAAGTTTCAAAAGTCTAAACTCTCACTCTCAAGTCAAATTTATTATTAAAAATAATGATGTATAAAAATAATTCAAGGGCATTTTTTATCTTTTTAAAATTAAAATTTTATAAATTAATAACATAAATTTTATATAAACATAAAATTTTAAAAAAAATGTTATAAAATTTTTAAAATTTAAAAAATTAAAGCAGCCATCGCTGTCAATATCGGCGACGGTGGCAGCCCATAATGAAACCAAGTGATTGTTTCTGACCATCTGGTTCCAGAGAAAGTCAGATTTGACCTCTCTGTTTGATGGAGACAATCAAATCTGACTATCTCCTATATAAATAAGAGTCGAAAATAGTTGAATGTGGTCTCCCCTGGAACCAGGTGGTCATTTCCGACCATCTGATTCTATTATGGGCCACCACCGCCACCGCCATCGACGATGGTGACTGAGTTATTTTTCAAATTTAAAATATTTTTAAA
>JAJEJH010001858.1:0-16170 GCA_026122585.1 Anacardium occidentale
AATGAAAGAAGTATATGATGCTCTTGTAAGTTGTAATCAAGCTGTGACTGAGGAAGAGTTAATTAGTTACATAATTGATGGTCTAGGGTCAGAATTTGATCCTCTGATAGTTTTAATAATGGATAAGATGGATTCTGAAGTGGAAAAAGTGACTTTAGCAAAGGCAAAGTTGTTGTTGCAAAATTTTGAAAATAGATTGAATAAAACTGATTTGTTTCCTTGTGATTTGGGAAATAGTTTTGCTAATGTAGCAAGCAGAAAAGAGAGTGTGATCAGTGGGAGGTTTAATGGAAATAATAATTAGTCTATGATAGGTGGTAGAGGTAGAACATCAAATGAATTTGGTAGCGGTAGAGGCAGGTTTAGTAATAAACCTATGGTGGTATGTCAGTAGTGTGGCAAAGCTGAACATGTAGTTTTGCAATGCCAACATAGGTTTAATGTGAACTATACTGGACCTGCTTAAGTCACTCAGAATCGAAGCACAACCTATTACACTAGTCAAACTGGAACCTATAATCCTACCCTTACTTCATTACACAACTATAACTCTCCACCATTACACACCTATGATCCTAATGCTACACAATCATCACATTTTCAATCTCATATACCTCACCATTTACATCAAACACCCCAGTCACCAAACATTGTTCCCTTTGGAAGTCAAAACAGTTCTGTCTTGCATAGTGTGGAAGTTGGTGCATGTAGGATGGCAAATATAAAGGTTAGAAGTAATCAAGGCTATCATGTAGGAAGTTCAAGTGTGGCAGATGATATGAGTTGGTACATGGATTCTAGGGCTTCAAACCATGTCACTGCTAATGTGGAGAAGTTAAATATGAAGGAAGATTATTCGGGTTCACAACAACTACTAGTAGGAAGTGGTGAGTGCCTAAATATTTCTCATATAGGTTCTGCACTTCTACTTACTGTTTTTGCAAATAGGCTTTTATATTTGAAGAACATTTTGTATGCCCAGGATTACCCTCTAAATTCATAGGATTGTTATTATCAAGGGTGAATCTCCCAAGGGTATTAACTTTATTTGATGCATGTACCTCAAAAGCATATCCTAAAGTTGATGCATGTGACACAGATGCAAGTGTTCTAGGTTGTCTAACAAAGTCATCTATACTTATGGGTTGTTTACTCAAAAGTCTTTCAAACTGACTCATCATCCTAACAATGAGTTCTTTTATACTATCATTCAAACATTTAGTTAATTTCTCTTTCATGACAACAAATTTTTCATCTAATAAAGTGGACTTGAGTGTGGATTTATCTTTGATCATGGTGTAGTGGGTATGATTGTGAGACTCAAATTAACCACAATGCAAACAACAAACTCACTTTAATACACACCAATAGGAATGCAGAAATAAACATAAATGGTTGTGTCGATGCTTTAGAGTTCTTCAAGAAAGTCTATTGCTCGAGAAATTAAAAGAAATTAATTTGGATCCAATACAATTCACAATTCACCCAACTATTATAAATATTAATCAAATTTTCAAAGGAAAGAAATTGTAGTATCAAACACTTCAAACAGTGCTACTGTGCATTTTTCAAATTCGAGTTGATTTCGATCTGAATGTAAAAGTGAGTGCAATTTGATGTGATCTGCTTTTGTAACTCCCCAATAACTATTTGGTAATTTTATTCCCAAGAGGTAGCAAATTGCATTGTGTGAACTTCTCCGACAAGACAGGTGGTCAACGATGATAGAAGAAGGTGCGATAGTCGACAGAGTAGGAGGACCAACAACGATGACTGGACGAACTGAGAAGGATACAGGTGGATTAAAGTGCATAGGTGTGGAAGCACATTGGTGTGCGACGTTGGTGGCATTGCACGACTAAGCAGTGACAACAGTGTGGCATGGACAGTCTGGCAAGGCAAAAGGGCCGATGACAATGATGATGATGTAAAAAGCGCAGAGGTTCCGACGATTATGGAGAGCTAAGAAGACACCTCAGGCGATGTGCGAATCAGATGAAGTAGCGATGAACTTACAGTGCCGATGACAAGCAAATGATGACGGTGTTGGACGACGATGTTGGTGACGCAACGATAGTGCAACGAAGGCTAATCTGGAGCAGGCGACGACGACTAAGACTAAGCAGGAGGTGGTTCGTGATGGATCTGAATTTTGGGTTCTCATTGTTTTCTTTGTCACAACCTTTTTTTTACACTAACATTTTTTTTTTCACACAACTATTTTTTTTCACAAATTGTTTTCTTTTTTTCCCCTTAAAACTAATTAATGCACTCATATAGAAAGTGGAGGTCGAATAAAAAAATGAAGTTGAGCAATAAAGCGGAGATGATTTTAGGCTCTAATACCAAACTGATGCAGAATAAAAAGAAGAATAGATTTCGATCATTACACGACTAGGATCGACTGACACACGACCCAAAAAAAAATCGACGAACGATTAGAGATTGACACACAATCCAAAAAACAATCAACTAACGATTAAAAAGGGAATTAATATTGATTTCATATTTGAAATAATGTCTGAATAAACTGAGTTACAATGAATGTTTGAGCCACTTTTTATAGGCCCTTAATACTTATCAAAATAAGAATTAAAATCTAAATAAAATATATAATCATTATCAAAATCTAAATAAAATTTCTAAACAAAATAATCTAAAATTTTCTAAACAAAATAGACTGTACAAATATTAATTGAAATTTGAATTTTCCCTATACTATGAGATCTTAGAATCCTTGATAAGTCCCATATCATTAGCATTCAAGGAGGAATAAGTTGGTTTGGTTATGGTAAAGTGGTGAAATGTATTTCAGAAGATGTTAATGTTAAGGGAGGATTTGAAGAAATGCAAGTAGTTGGTATTCAGGGAGGAAAGAGTTCTTGTCGACTGCTGGTACAAGGCTGAGTATTCAAAAGATGTATGGTGCAAGCCTGCTATCACAAATTCTTTGTGATATTGGCTTAAGGGAGGACGTTAAGAAGATTGGCCTAATGGCCCAAAACGCTGCGATTTGGCACAAGCAAACACCAAAACGCTACGTTTTGGGTTAAGAAATATAAATTAGATATTTTGGTTTGTGCGTAACAGAGGTTGAGAGCTACTGTTCTGGTGCTATGAAGATTGGAAGCTAAAGCTAAAGCTGATTCATTTGATTTGTTGTAAAGATGAGTCAAGGTAGTTATGTTAGTTAATATTGATTGGTGTAAAATAGTTTTACAACTATAATTAGTTGATATTCTGTTATTCTTAAGCTGTATAAAAGGAGTTGTAAACCCTAATTTTGGATATATGAAAAAAAAGATGTATTTTCAAAAATTTCAGAAATTTTTTTGTCACTTGATTCTTGATTTTGAATATGTGTGTGTGTTTTAGTGTGATATTTTGTTATATACAAAATTTGTCATGGCAATTAAAGAAATATCAAAGACTAATGGAAGTAAAATGCGATTCCAGAGTTTAACCCAAGTCCAGGATATCCTATATAAACAGCTATGTTATATTTACTACAAGTGTGTTTTTCCAAAACGATTATGCCATATAATTTTTATAGTCAATAAATTCAAATAACACAGTTGGGTTAGTGAGAAAGAAAAAATATTGCTAAAGACACAAGCTTCGGTCTATCATCCTAGACCTACCTCCCTAACCAACTAATTTATTAACATCTTCCATCTTTATTGAGGATACAAAGTTTCCAGTGTGAATATGTTATTTGGGTAGAGTGAACAACCAATTTTTATGACATTCACAAGGCACGAGCTAATAAAAGCAATTTGTCACTAAAATATGATTTACAGCATACCACCAAGAAGGCTCACCAGGAAATATTATTTGCAAAATAATCATCTTAAATCTAAAGCTACTGAAAGTGAATTTGGCTATTGTTTTCCCAATAAATGACATAGTGCAAACATTGTCCACTTTTTCAAATCATATGTTGGATGACTAAGTGTTTGCTTAGTTGGACTCATACATTCAAATAAAATGTTTGTTATAAGCATGAAGAATAGAGTTTTAACCATTAAATAAAAATTTGATATTGTTTGAGCAATATGGTTTTAATTAGCATCTCTATAACTTTCTAATGCATTGTCCTTGAAGATTTTGAGTTCCTAATGACTTCCAACACAGATTCAAGCGCCAATGACTCTTCAGATCGAATTCAAACAATTAATTCAGATCGAATACTCAAATCAAAAAATTCAAATGAAGGTCAATTCAATCAAGGAAAAATTACATGAAGATACAAGCATGCAAATTATGGTAATTATGCATTGTAATTATATTTAGGAAACTTATATAATTTGTATTTTTTATGTTTTCTTTTATTTCATTTAAATTGTATTTAAGTTAACTAGGGTTTAGCTTTAGTTAACCATGGTTTGTTTCAAGCTATAAAAGGCAAACCATTTCTTTGTAAGAGGAGCTTTTGATGAAATGAATATTTAGAGAAGCTTTGTGCTTTTTCTTTGAATTCCATGATGCCTTGGTGGCTCATGTGAATGTTTATTCTCCTTTATCCAAATTTCCATTGCAATAAGGAATTTGGTGGTGGAAGAACCTTGGTGGTGGAGTTTCCTTTATCCTTGGTTCACCCTCAAATTGGTGGAAAAATCCTTTATGTTTGAGGCTTGTTTTTCTTGCAACATTTTAGCTTCATTTTTCTACCTTTCTTTGGTTGTTGTTTGATGATCTTGGGAGGTTGGTTATTGGAGATTTGAGCTTAGTTTTGGCTGGACTTGAAGTAGATAGAATTTAGGATGAATGTGGCATGGATTATGCATGAAATTGATTGATTTTAGGCTTGTTTTTATGCTGGAATTTTGAGATGCCATTTCTGAAATTTTCATCACTAAAAATACAAGAAAAGGGCTGTCATTTTTTATCAGATTTTTTTTTTTTACTAGAAATGGATCAATCTCTTAAGCTCTTAGCTTTCAAGTCAAAGATCAAAGTAAGGATTTTGATAGCAACTATTTTTGTCCACCCTTGAATAGGTTCTTCCATGTATTTTGGTCATCCTATTTTTTTTCTTTTGTCTTTCTAAGGTCAAGCATTGATGTGGTTGTCATTCCCAAGTTTTGTTATTCCCTTGATCACATCTAATCTATGATAGTCTTTTTTTCTTTAGAGAGCTTTATGGCTTCATACATGTTGAAGACCATTGTCTCATCCTTAACTTTGAACTTCAATATCTCTTCTTTCATATCAATTGATGCTCTTTCCATGGCTAAGAATGGTCTCTCTAAAATCAGTAGGATTCCTTTATCTTCTCCTATATTAAGCATCATAAAATCCATAGGGAAGATAAACTTGTCCACATTGATTGGCACATCCTTCATAATACCCCTTAGATATTTAGTAGATCTGTTCACTAACTATAAGAATATTATAGTTGGTTGTGGCTCTCCAAGTCCTAGTCTGCTAAAAATAGATAACGACATCAGATTAATAATAGTACCTAAATCACATAAAACATTAGGAAAAAAAAGAGCCAATAGTGCAAGGGTGTAACAGCCCGAGGTTAGAAGGGTCTTTTAGGGCCTTGAATTGGGGTTAGAAGAGAGATTTCTCAATTAGAAATCTGTTCCAGTGAGATAGGAGGGTAGAAAGGTCTTTTATTGGCTTTATATGCAGCTTGTGGAAGGAGCATGACCGTACATTCTCGTGCGCACGCCTGTGCGTCTTTTTCTCGTCATGCACACCTGTGCATGTTTGCTGCACCCCCGTGCATGCCTGCTAGTATATAAACCAATGTTTTTCCTCCGCCCATTTCAGTCAACTTTTCCCTTTTCTTTTCTCTCCAGGAAACCCTAACTTTTTGAGGGAGAGATTAGCTACCTTTAGTAGCCATTCCAGCCAAGTTTCAGCCGAGGATAGAGAGATAGAAGATCTTAGCAGCTCTAGGTAAGTATTCCCTTACCTTTTCCCTTTTTCCTTGGGTTTGTGCTCCTTTGGTTGGATGTTTTCCGTGATTGATGCATGTTTTTAGCTTATTAGCAGTGTATGTTGCATGCTAGTATGTTTGATTAGAAATGTGATGAGTTTGGGTTGAGTTTTTGTTGTGATCTTGCTGATTTTGACTGTGGTTATCGAAAGAGGGCTGGATGCACGCCCGTGCGTTCGTGCACGCACACCGTGCGCCTGAGGGTCACGCATACCGTGCGCTTATTAGCAGTGTATTCTGGTTTTGGGCAAGGTCACGGCCGTGTATGCGAGGCATGCACGACCAGCTTTTGAGAGGGAGTCACGCCCGTGCGCCTGAGGGTCACGACCGTGCGTGAGCCAAATATGAGTTTTTAGCCAGATTTTCCAGAAGCTTGCATGGTTAGGCTGCACGACTGGCACACGACCCCTGTATCTGCATGCACGCCCGTGCGTCCGATAGTGCATGTCAGTGTGCCTTAGTAAAATGAAGAAAAGAAAAGAAATAAGCATAAATAAGTGGAATTTTAATAACAAGAAAGAAAAAGGAAAGAAAAGAAAGAAAAGAGATAAGAGATAAGATATTTTTTTCTAGAATCACATTTTAATCTCACTGCAGAATGAGAACTCATCACCAAACTAAAATAGCTCAATCTAGGGATAGGTTAAGATTAGAAAATAGAAAACAGAATCAGAAATAGAATCAGAAAACAGAAACAGAAACAGTATAACAGTAAGAAAAACTGTAATCAGAAAAAAAAAAGAATTGAAAAGATAACATGCATGAATAGTATCATTCAGCATAGCATGTCAAACAGTGTTTTCAGAAAAGGGATCAAGTGATCCATTTGCATCAGTTTTCACCATTCAGAGCTCAATATCCAAGTCAATTATTGAGGGTGAATTTGAGGGGGCATCTGTGGGATTTCAGCTTTCTGAATTCGGTCAAATTGGTTAGATTTCAGCTTACTGGTCCGAGGACTGGTATGGTAGGACATTTCAGTTTACTGGCATTTCACTAGTATGGTTTAGCCCACTTGGCTAGGATGTCGATTCTCTGTTTTCATCAGTCTGATTAGCATAGCAGGTATCTTCGGATACAGAGATTTCAGAAACATGTTTTATTCAGTTTTTCAATGTTTTGGATCTTTAGATCCTAACAACAATTTTCATAAACATGTTTTCAGAAAAACAGACCCAAGAGCAAATAGCATGATTTCAGCATACCATGATACATAGTACATGGCATGGCAAAACATACAAACAGTAAGACCAGAATCATGTAAGAATAGAAATAAAAGAAAGATACAGTTGCACAATATACGTCAGAAATAAGAAATAAAAGAATTCAGCTAATCCTATCAGAACACAAAATTAATCATAAAAGCAGAGGATTAGAAGAAGTGATTACGCTATCAGGAGCTTAGTTAAGTTCGCCTAGATAGCAGTTAGTCAGTAGCAGCAGCTTAGTCTAGAGTCTACCCGAGGGTAGAGGTAGGAGATGCTTACTGAGTGACTTGTCACTCATTCCCCGTTGTTTCCCTTTTTGTAGGTTGGTGTTTTGGGGAGCTGAGCTTGGAGCACGAGATGGCTGGTGAGTGGGATATGGCTTGAGCGAGTTTTCACCTGAGTTTTTTGATATATATTTATGTATATATATATTCAGTTTTCAGCAAATAGCATGTTTGTGGCTCGCATGCTTTAGATTTCAGTTAGCAGTCAGAGTAATACCCACTGCTATATATTAGAGATATATATATATATATATATATATATATATATATATATTTATAAAAGAAAAAAATGACCTACAGTGATATATAGCAGGCGGGGTATTACAAAGGGATCATTAAACTCCTTAAAGCTTTCAATTTTGGTAGCTATTTGTTTTGTATAATGGTTGAACATTCCTTTGTAAGTTTTACAGTTTCATGCTCTCTAGCTTTCTCTTGTTATATAGGATTTCCTTTAAAAACTTCATATAGCTTGGCATATGAAGTAAAACATCTATAAAAGGTATGTTAATATGCAATTTTTTAAATATATCTATAAATTTAACAAATTACTTTTTTAACTGTCATCGTTTATTTGCAAGAGGAAAAAGAGGTTGGATCTCAATAGACTTAAGCTAAACTTTATTTGTAATAGGTTCATCTTATTGATTTTAGGGTGTTTTTTCTTTTCTTGACCCTTGGCTTTCTTTCCATTTCTTAGTGATATAGCCTTTACTTGCTTCTTGCATTTTTTCCACTTTGGCACCCATGTTTTTGTAACTATCTTTTCATACTCAATGGGTTTTGCCTTCTGTTATATATCTTCCTCTAATTGTGACTTTTTCATGGTTACTTAAGGTTCTTCTCTAACCATTTTTTCCTTGAGGTAATAGCTATTACTTACTCTTTAAGATTCCTTTCAATGCACTTGGTAAGGTCCCTTGAGCTCTTTTAGAAATAATATTTGCTAATTTCCTTATTTACACCTCTAGATTTCTAATAGAAACCTTTTGATTTTGAAATTTGGTTTTAACATTACTTATGAATTTTGTTAACATCTATTCCAAGTTTGAATTCTTCTCTTTAGGTAAGAATTTTACATGTGGTGGTTTTAATGCATTCTAATTATCTCATGAAAAGTTACGATGATTTTTTCACCTAGAGTTGTATGTCTTGGAGCAAGGATTATTTTGTTGTGGTTTGTGAAAATTACTCATATAATTGGCATTTTCATGTGAATTTAAGAGTGAGTTACTTACCTAACAATTTATGCTTAGATGTCCTCCTCTACATGGATCACATATCAAGCTTTTTGCTTGCATGACTGCTATCTCATCTATCTTCTTATTTAGTGTTTTGATTTGGACAACCAAAGCATTTAAAGATTCTACTCTATGAACCTTGACAACTGTCCTTGGTATTTTATCTGTTTACCATTGATAACTATTGAAGGTTATCTTATCAAGCAACTAGAATGCTTGTGTAACAGCCTGAGGTTAGAATGGTCTTTTTAGGCCTTGATTCGGGGTTAGAAATCGGTTCCAGTGAGATAGGAGGGTAGAATGGCCTTTTTGTTGGCTTTATATGCAGCTTGTGGAAGGTGCATGATCGTGCATTCGTGTGCGCACGCCCGTGCATCCTTTTCTCGCCATGCACGCCCGTGTATTTTGTGTGTACGCCCGTGCATGCCTGCTGGTATATAAACCAATGTTTTTCTTCCGCCCGTTTCAGTCAGTTTTTCCCTTTTCTTTTCTCTCCAAGAAACCCTAGCTTTTTGAGGGAGAGATTAGCCAGCTTTAGCAGCCATTCCAGCCAAGATTCAGCCGAGGATAGAGAGATAGAAGATCTTAGCAGCTCCAGGTAAGTATTCCCTTACCTTTTCCCATTTTTCTTTGGTTTTGTGGTTCCTTGGTTGGATGTTTTCAGTGATTAATGCATGTTTTTAGCTTATTAGCAGTGTATGTTGCACGCTAGTATGTTTAATTAGAAATGTGATGAGTTTGGGTTGAGTTTTGGCGATGATCTTACGGATTTCGATCGTGGGTGTCGAAATAGGGTTGGATGCATGCCCGTGCATTCTGGTTTGGAGCAAGGTCAAGCCCATGCGCCCGAGGGTCACGACCGTGCGTTAGCCAAGAATGAGTTTTTAGCCAGAATTTCCAGAAGCTTGCACGATTGGGCTACACGCCCGGCACACGGCCCGTGCACCTGCATGCACACCCGTGCATCCGATAGTGCACGCCCGTGCGCCCTAACAGAAAAAGAAAAGAAAATGAGAAAAAAAAAAGAAAAAGAAATAAGCAAAATTTCAATAACAAGAAAAGAAAGAAAAGAGAAACAGAACAAGAAACTCATCACCAGCCTTAAGTAGCGTAATCTAGTATTAGGTTACGATCAGAAAACAGAAATAAAGACAAGAACAGAAATAGAACAGAACATAAACAGAAACATAAAGAAAACAGAAAAACATAAATAGAAAACAGAACAGAAAGAAAAGAGAATTTAAAAGATAACATGCATGAATAGCATCATTCAGCATAGCATGTTAAACAGTGTTTTCAGAAAAAGGGATCGAATGATCCATTTACATCAGTTTTCAGCATTCAGGGCTCGATATCCAAGTCAGTTATTAAGGGTGAATTCGAGGGGGCATCTGTGGGATTTCAGCTTTCTGACTCTGGTTAGATTTGTTAGATTTCAGCTTACTGGTCTGAGGACTGGAATGGTAGGATATTTCTGCTTACTGGCACTTCGCTGGTATGGTTTAGCCCACTTGGCCAGGATGTCGAATCCCTGTTTTCATCAGTTTGATCAGTATAGCAGGTATCTTCGGATACAGAGATTTTAGAAACAGTTTTCAGTAAACAAGCCCAAGGGTAAATAGCATGATTTCAGCATACTATAGTACATAGTACATGGCATGGCAGAGCATACAAACAGTAAGAACAGAATCATGTCAGAATAGAAATAAAAGATAGACTTAGTTGCACGATATACGTCAGAAATAAAGAAATAAAGATTTCAGTTAATCCTATCAGAACGCAGAATTAATAAGAAAAGCAAGAGGATTAGAAGAAGCTTTTAGGCTATCAGGAGCTTAGTTAAGTTCTCCTAGATAACAGATAGTCAGCAGCAGCTTAGTCTAGAGCCTACTCGAGGGTAGAGGTAGGAGATGCTTACTGAGTGACTTGTCACTCATTTCTCGTGGTTTCCCTCTTTGCAGGTTGGTGTTTTGGGGAGCTGAGCTTGGTGCACGAGATGGCTGGTGTGTGGGATATGGCTTGAGCGGGTTTTCACCCGAGTTTTCAGATATATATGTATGTATATATGTTCAGTTTCAGCAGATAGCATGTTTGTGGCTCGCATGTTTTGTTTTACTCATGCATTCGGATTGTACAGTATCGTTTATGTTTTTAGATATTATTATTATTTTGTAAACATGAGTTTTTATTCAAGATACTGTATAGTGGGTTTCAGTTTCCCATCACAGATGTTTAAATAAGCTTCCGCATGTTTTCAGTAAGTAGTCAGAGTAATACCTACTGCTATATATTAGATATATATATTTATAAAAAAAAAAAAAAGTCTACAGTATTATATAGTAGGCAGGGTATTACAGCTTGTTTAAGTGTTTACCTCATAAAATTACTCCCCCTCCCCCCCTCCCCCTCTCCTCCTTTGCTGTATCAATTGAAGCATGGTTAGTAGGCTTTAAATCCTTAGAAAAAATTTGTAACTAAAACCATATTGGTAGACCATGATATGAACATTTTCTACAGAGCTCTTTAAATCTTTTTCATACTTCACAAAGTGATTCCATGTCAAACTGCATAAAGGTCATTATATCATTGCATAATCTAACAGTCTTCGATGGAAGAAAAAATTTCACCAATAATCTTTGTGTCACATCATCCTAAGTGGTGATAGATACCATAAGTAATGAATTTAACCAGCTTGTTGCTTTATCCCTCAATAAGAAAGGAAGTAAGCTTAATCTAATAGTATCATCTGTGACCACATTTTGCTTGAAAGTGTCACAAGTCTCCAAGAAATTAGCTATGTAAGTGTTCAAATCAGCACTTAGTAAACCATTGAATTATATGGATGTCAGAATCATCTGAATAATGCTTGACTTAATCTCAAATTTATTAGCTTGGATTGCTAGCCATCTAATCCTTAAAGTAGTACCTTTGACTAAAGGTGTTAAGTAATCAATTAAAGTTCGTTGATTTATTACCAATTGATCCTACTCTAAAGTTAGAGGTACCCATTGCTATTTGTTTGCCCTTGCTTTTCGTTGTCTAGTTAAATAGTGCGAATTCCTCTCAATCTTTGGATCAAAAGGCTTAATCATTAGGTTACTAATGCATGTCATGCACTAGGTTTAAAACTTCATAAGTTAGGTCTAAAACTAACTTTTTGTCAAATGTATTAGTCTTAAGTAATAAAAGTGAAAGTACTCGGGGTTTTCAAATCCATGAGATTGTGTAAGCAAATACCAAAATATCACTTCTCCTAACTTTATTTAGATAATCGAATTCAATTTGGAAAATAATTTAAAACTAAACTAAATTATGAATAAAAGCAACTCAAAACTAAAACACAATTAAATCAATGAGACAAACACGATGAGTGAAAACATTAAAACTTCAGGTTTACTAATCCATTTCAGAGTAAATCCTTTATGTGACTAAAAAAATTATGCTATTTATGTGCCAACAAAATTTCCTAATTCAATCGATACTCTTTCTCAAGCAACATTTGTAGCATCCCAAGTTAGAAAGCCCTTAGGGGAAGAGTTTTGGGGTTAGAAGATTGGGAGTCTAGATAAGTTCAGGGGCGAGTTAGTAAGTTTTCGGAGCCGTGTGGCTTTCGTAGGAATCCTTTCGGAAGGATTCGATCAGGCATGTGAGCGAGAAATGGATTAAGTCCATTTTTCCTTGTGCACGCCTATGCACCCTTGATGCACGCCCATGCGTGGCATAGTATATAAGTAAGAGCCGAGAGAATTGTCATTTCTTTTCTCACCCATTTGCATTTCAGCCAAATTTCTCTCTTCCTTTTCAGTTCCTCCCATCATTAGAGAGGAGAACCAGCAGCAAGTAGCTCCCAATTCGGTGAAAGAGCAAAGAGATTAGTTGTTTGAGAAGTTTTCAGAAGCATGGCGCGAGGTAAGTGTTCTCTTACCTTTTCCTTGCGTTTCCCAGCTTGCTTTGTGAGTTTTGATGCCATGGATGAGTTGTTTGCATGTTGATGAATGTTGGAAATGCTTATATGCCATTGCATGTTGATTTGGTTGATGGATTTCTACCCTTGGATCATGCATGTGTGTGTGTATGGCTTTAGAGAGAGAAAGAAGAAGTTTCCATGGTAGATTTCATGATGGTTGATGCATGTGATGGTTGATGCTTGAATTGTGTTATATGAGGTGCTGGGAATGCATATTTGGAGTGATTTTAAGTTTGAATGTGAATTGGCATGAGTTTAAGGCAATTTTCCGGCGGTGCTATTGTTGAAGAACAAGATGCACGACCGTGCACCCGCATAGCATGATCGTGAGTCTTTGTTTTTCCAGATGCACGCCCGTGTGCACGCTGTGGGCACGGCCAGAAAATGCACATGCACGCCCGTGTGTCCACACACGCACGCCTGTGTATGCGCTTTCAGTGAAATGTTTCCAGAATTCCAGTAGCTTGCACGGCCAGACGCACGACCAGCGCACGACCTCGTGCGTCCAGGCTCACGCCCTTACACTTTTCCTGCACGCCCGTGCACCTGCAGATTTTCAGAAAAAGAATTTAAAATGAGAAATAAAGCATGTGCATTTAGATTAAAGATATAAATGCTTCAGATAAGCATCAGACAAGCACGAATTCAGATAATAAGCTGCATATGCATATCATGGCATGACATGACATGTAGTTTCAGAAAGGATCAAGGGATCCGAATCCAGCAGTATTTAGTATTCAGTATTCAGAGCCTGATGTACAGGTGAGAGCATTGGGTGGAACACGAGGGGGCATCTGTGGGATTCAGCCTTCTGACACCAGTCAGGACGCTCAGCAGTATTTCAGATTTAGTTTCTAACACCAGTCAGAATATTCAGCAGCATTCAGATTTTACCATCTGACACCAGTCAGATCGGCAGCAGTATTTAGATTCAACTTTCTAGCCAGTAGCTAGACTGTTCACCCTATATGGCCAGGATGCCGAATCCCTATGTCCACCAGTCTAATCAGCATAGCAGATACCTTCAGGTACATTCAGATAGAGATTCAGATGCATGCATCTATGTGATATTTCAGTAGCATGACATGACATACACATCATGACATGAATAATAATGAGAATGAGATTCAGTTAACAGTTTTCAGATACCAGCAAGCGCATAGATGTAGGAATAAGGCCGAGACCCAGGTATGTTTGATTATTGTGTTTGTTTGTGCTTGCTCCGGTTTTGAGAGAAGTAAGGAGCGCTTACTGGGTGATCTTTATCACTCATTCCCCTCCTTCATCCATCCTTTCAGGTGGTTTGTGCTGTTTTTAAGGAGCGGTTGGATCAAAGCTGATGAAGAGGGCCCACATCACGATCCTAGTTTTGAGTTGTACAATTTACAGTATTGGACCTGTGTGGTCATATTGTACATGTTTTATGTATCCAAATGTACAGAAACAGTATATGTATGTATGAAAAAGGCCAATGGACCCATTGTACAGAACAACATGTATGTTTCAGTATGTATATATATATTTCAGCTTCCGTTTTGTATTCAGAATGTATAGCAGGTTCAGGAAGTTTATTTATTTTTCGTAGGATTCCCGTCGCGGGTGTAGCATCCCAGGTTTTTAGAAAGCCCTTAGGGGTAGAGTTTCGGGGTTAGAAATAGAATTCAGAGATAGATTGGGGGTCTAGAAGAGTTCAGGGGTGAGATAGTAGTTTTCCAGAGCTGTGTGGCCTTCGTATGATGCCTTTAGGGAGGTTTCAATCATGCGAAGCGCGGGAAATGAGTTTCTTCATTTTCCCTTGGTGCACTCCCGTGCACTTTTCCCTGCACGCCCGTGCAGGTGGGTAGAAAAGAGAGAGAGACGAGAGTTATTTCATTTCTCATCCTGTTTCAGCTTCTCTCTTCTTGTTTCAGCAGCTCTCAGCCCTAGGCGAGAAATCCAGTTCCCAACAGCTCCCAATCCAGCTAGAGATCAGAGAGATTAGTTTGGATTAGAATTCCAGCAGCCATGTCAAGAGGTAAGTGTTTCCTACCTCTTCAGTGTTTTCCCAGCTTGTTGGATGATTGCTTGATGATGCCTGGAAATGTATGCTTGTGTTTTCAGCTGGTTTGATGGATGTTATATGCTGAATATGATGCCAAATATGATTATTTCCCATCCAGTAACATGCATGCTTTGTTTGTGTGTGTATGTTGTGAGAGAAAGCTTGAATTGCCATGGTGAAATTCGTAGTGTGGGATGGATGTTGAAATTGATGATGTATATACGTATATTGAAGTGCCTTGGATGTGTGTATTTGATTTATTGCAGTTTGGTTGAGTTTTGGCATGGTTTCCAGCTGATTCAGACGAGCCATGTCTGAGCAAAACAAGGAGCACGGTCGTGTGCCCGCGAGAGCACGCCCGTGTGCCCTTGTCTTTGCGAAGGCACGGCCGTGTGCTCTGAGAGCACACGGTCTGGAAAGCGAAGGACACGACCGTGTGTCCTGAGGGACACGGTCGTGTGTCCTCCTTTTGCGTGTAATAGCCAGATAATTCCAGAAAAGAGCACGACCAGGCGCACGACCGACGCACGGTCCCGTGTGCCTGGGCACACGCCCGTGTGCCCGTGTCTAGCACGGCCGTGTGTGTCTCTTGCACGCCCGTACGTTTGCTTTGCACGCCCGTGCTCCAGCATTAATTTCCCAGAAGAGGCAGAAATGACTTATTAAAGGTTTGGTAACCCATCCAAAGGCTTTGAATCATCAGATTATCCAGATAACAGATGATAAATGCAGCATATGCATTCATAGCACAGCATATCGTCTGAAAGAGGATCCAGGGATCCGAATTCAGTAGTTCCAGCATCTAGAACCCAATGTATGGGTTTCAGTTTAGGGTGAACTCGAGGGGGGCATCTGTGGGACCCAGCTTTCTGACACCAGTCAGTTAGCTCAGCAGCAGATCAGTTTCAGTTTCAGCAGATTCTAGCCAGTAGCTAGAATATTCAGCCCACTTGGCCAGGATGCCGAATCCCTGCGTTCCACCCAGTCTGATCAGTACAGCAGGTACCTTTGGGTACAGATAGATATTCGCATGCATGCACATTCAGATTTCAGCTATCATGTCATGACATTCATTTCAGAAAATGATTAATAATGAGAAACAGTAAACCAGTGATCAGATTCAGCACCCGCAAGCGCGTAGATGTATGATAGGGCCGAGATTAGTTTTATGTGCCCTTGTTTGTGCTTGCTTGGGTTGAGGGAAGTAGGAAATGCTTACTGGGTGATTTTCATCACTCATCCTTTTCCTCTTCCTTTCTTTGCAGGTCAATTTGCTGCTGGCGAGGAGCGGGTGGACTGAGGTTCGCGAGAGAGGACCCACACACCCCCTTATAGCATGTATATGTATTTTCTTTCAGTTTGGACCTGTGAGGTCTTGTATGTATTTTTGTACATTCTCAAAGATAAAGAATGATGTACAGAACAGTATATAGCTATATGAATGGCCAGTTGGGCTCATTGTATGTTTCAGATTAGTTT
>JAJEJH010001859.1:0-16155 GCA_026122585.1 Anacardium occidentale
CACAAGTTTATACATTTTGTTGCATTTGTAAAAACGCTAGTAAAGATTGATGAAAACACAGATACAAATTTAAAAAAAAAACCACTACAAATTTTAAAAAAGGCCGCTAAAACTTCAATTTAATTGTTAAAACCTCTTGTCATTTGTATTAATTAATTATTCTGTATAATTAATTATTTTTTATACAAAATGAAAAAGCTTTCAATCCCTTATGTAAAAGGTCATATGCTTATTTAAGAGCACTTATAATGTTCAAGAGTATCAATATATATTTAGTATAACTCAATTAAGTCATTTGGTAATCTAAACAATAGGTGGATAAGTTAACATATAAAATGTACTTATATGTTATATTTTACTAAATATGTTAACTGTTTATCAGTCACTTATAAATATTTTAACCAAACATGTAACTGCTTAAAATTTCAAATGTTTATAAGTTTAAATTAACTTATAAGCACTAGTTATTTATAAACCAATTTTCATAAGCTAGGTCAAACAAGCTCTTAGTCTATCAAAAGAATCGATTTTTTTTACTGATAAGATCAAACTTTCAAATTTTTCTTTTTAAATGAGTCAAACTTTTAAAATTTTCTATTAAAGAAACTAAACTTTTATTATTTTCTACTATTTTAAACTAAAAACTTTACTTCCAAAACAAAATAAAATGAACAACGTTAGTTGTGTATATTTAATACTTTCACTCAGAAATATTAAAAATTTAGTCTATTCTATATAAAAATCATAAAGTTCCTTTATTCGATTAAAATGATTGAACTTTGTTTTTTTTTTTTTAGTGATAAAGAAAACTTCCAAATTTTTTTATTGAATAGACCAAACTTTCAAATTTTCTTATTAAATGAACAAAACTTTCACTATTTCTTATTCAATGTTTCAAACTAATCACTTTATTTCAAAGCAGAACAAAACAAACAATCTTAGCCGTGTTTGTTTGATATCTTCAATAAAAAATTATGAAAATTCAATCTATTTATAAATTAATTGCATTTATTTGATACTTTAAATAGGAAATACTGAAAGTTTAGTTATTTCTATTAAAAAATCTAATATAGAAAAATTTTAAATTTCATTTCATTTAAAAAAAAATTTGAAAAAATTAAAAACAATGATAATTCAATACTTCCAAACAATGTTATCCAGATTTTGACCAAGAAAACTTTATACCCCAATAGAAAATGTAAAGAAAAAGTAATTATATGACCATCTATATATCCATTTTGTGAACCTTTTATTAATTATTTTATTCATTTTGTTTTTCATGCTCATGATCCTGAAGATGCCTAAATCAATACAGTACTTGTTCTGATGCTTAAGGTAGTCAAAGCTATGGGCCTTCATGTCTTTGTTGTGTCTGAACAAGACTTCTGTAAACTGTTTTCTCCGAAAATAGGCTTTTGATATGTAAATGATTAGATAATTAATTTGCTGTAATAGAACATTTAAATTTGGTAATTCATAGAGATCACATACAAACAGCCTCAAGTGATGCCTCAACGCAAAAAGTTCCAGTCTAAGGATGTACAAAATTATGTTGATGATGATGAGAAGGCCAATATATTCCTTCTCTTTGGCATGGCAGAGGTCCAAGAGGAGCAGGATGGGCAATGTAGGTGGGATACTTCTGCCCTGGCATCAACACCGAGACGTCAGATGCATGCGATGTCCTCATCTGTTATCGTGAAAAACACATTAACATCACTTCACAAACTCCGCGAAACCATCCATAAAACAACTTTAATAAATAGAAAAATGATCATTAAAAATAAATTTTTCGTTATCGAAGAGTTTTAAAAGAGGGAAAATCATGTCGACATCTACTATTAAACGTTTTACCATTGAAAATATTAATTATAGAAAAAAAAAAAAAACGAGTGGCATCGTAAATCCCATCGTGCAGCTGCTTGATCAGTTACCGAGAAAATAGTTTTAAAGACGGAAAAGATCTTGTCATCGTCCATCGTGAAAGCTTCCCGGTTAAAAGTAATTATCAAAATTGTAACTTGAGGGGGTAATCCATATATTCGAAATTCAACAAATAGATAATTAAGTTAAGGAACAACTTAGTTTGATTAGGGACTTACAGTTTGTGCATTGCCAAGCTTCATTTTTGGTCCCGAATCTGAAGTAACATTGTTCATCACATCAGGTGAAGAGAGAGAAGTTGCAGGCCTAAAGAGATGCTCGAAAATCGCCATGAGTAGAAAAATCGAAACCAAGATAGCTGTGGCTACAAATCCGAAAGAAATAGCATTCATCGATGCTCTGAAGCTCTTCCATGGAGCTTCCTGATCAGCCACTGCCTGAGGTGGCCTTGGATCTGGCGTCGTGTATGTGTTCCAGGGCCTCGATCTTTCTGAACCAAACTCGTTCGAACTCATGCTGGGTCTTTTCTTAGGCTAGCTATTCTAGATAATCAGAACAACCTCCCTGGAAAGAAACCTGTAAAAAATTATCAACTTAATTTTTGCTCAGAAGTAGATGATTTCAGAAATGATTTACAGTGGGCTCAGTTTGAAAATCTGCTGAAGAAATCATTTCAAAGAAATGTTCCAAGTCTCCAAGACCATAATTAGATCACTGAATTTCTCAGAAAACATCATTTTCCTGAAGCGACAAATGCAGAATAAGAATGAGGTGTTAGAGAAAAGGCAATGGGGTCATTTTGTTATCATCCAACTGAGCTGTAAGTCTAGAATAATTATAATTTCCAATGATTCATTCACTATTTATTAGGGGTGGATCCAATCTAAGTTAGTTTAGATCGAATTCAAGACTCGATTCAAATAAATTAATTTCGAGTTAGAGTTTTATTTCGATAACATAACTCATTTGTTCATTAAATGGTACTGTTTATTCTGTAAGAGATATTATTCATTTTTACAATAATACTATTCACATTGTGGCAACCCTTTGGTGACCTATGTATTGACTGAAGCAAGTTTAAGCCTGAGTTCAAATCAGGATTATGCCTTTAGAGCTTGAACCACCTTTAAACTCATCTCAGATTGAATCCACCGCTATTTTTTTCTCTCAAACCTGTCAATTTAACATCAATTTTCCTTAATCATGCCTAAATTAAACAAGATTCAAAATCAAACTTCAAGCTAACTCCTAAAATTGCATATGTATTGTAACATCTTGATAGTAGAATGGTCTTTTTAAGTTGTGAATTGGGTTAAAAGGGCGAATATATAATAAGAAACAAATTTGAAAGGATTAAAGGTTGAAATAGTCATTTAGAGGCTTTATATGACTTGTGCATGGGTCTCTTTGAGAGGCTTTTTCCATGTGTAACACAAGAAGTTGAAAATCTATGATTTTTTTGGAGCACGATCGTGCGTCCTTCAGGCACAAACTATGCATCCCTTCAACTATAAGTATCACGTGATAGAAGGAAAATTTTGGAATTTATCTAGATGCACGATCTTGCATCTCGGGGACATACGACCATGCATCCTTTCTATATCAATGTAGCTATATAAAGCGAAAATTTCTTCTTCTTTGCCAGATCACCCATTTTCTCCTTTTCTTCCACAACTAACCTAACCAAATATCTGAAGAAAGATCAGCCTGTAACAGCTAGTTGAACCAAAAATTCAGCTAAAGTTGGAGAGATAGAGGCCATTAATAGCTTGAGGTAAGTATGTTTTTACCTCTTTCCTCTTTGTTTTCATAGCATATGTTTCTTTGTATTGAGCTGAGAGGAAGCTTGAAGCATGTTTTGAATTTAGGAAGCATGAGTTATGATAAGATAATGAAAGATGGGGATTTAGAGGCAAAAGTATGCTTAGTTTATATGTATGTATGTATGTATGTATGTATGTATGTATGTATGTATACATGGTTATGGATTTAAAAGCATACTTGGTTATGATTAGTTGTTATTTTAGCGGGGAAAGTATGTATAAAATAATATGTTTTGCATGTATGTGTGTTAGCATGGGTTGATTAGAGATTTGGTTGAGTTTGGGTTGAGTTTTGCAAGTTATAGAGGCACAGTTATAGAAGTAGGTCATAACACACGATCGTACACCCGTGAGCACAAGATCTTGTTGTCATGTGTTATACATAGTCATGGTCATGTATACACTTGCACAACTAAGACCAAAGTAGGAGTGTCTTAGGGCACATGATCGTGTGTCTCAAAATCATAGTCATGTACACTTTCCTAATTTTGCATGATTGTATCTTAGGTCATAATCATGTGCATGTAGACTTTTGCATGCTCATGCACATAAAGCCATGATCGTGTGTGCAACACACCAATGTGCGTCCTAAAGTGCATGATCATGCACCAAGCAGACTTAAAAAACATAAGAGAAAGAACAAAAAAAAAAAAAAAAAAAAAGTAAAAGAGAAACAAAAAGAAAGAAAATAAAACAAAAAATGGGAAAGAGACACAGAACCCAAACTTTGGCAAGAAACATACAAAATAAATAACAAAATAAATAATAGAGAGCCAGAAGCTATATTTTTCCAGAATCACTAAACTGAGCTTATGCAAGCACTAAGAACCTATTTATAACAACTATCAATATATAAAAATAGAAACAAAAGACAGAAATAGTTATAGATACAGTTACATCAGCAGAGATCAAAATAGAAACAGTTATAGAAACATATGGAAATAGAAACCAAAGCTTATTTAAGCATGAGAAACTTAATAAGAAATAAAAATTATCAAATATCATGCATGATAAGTAGTATATGACTAGCATACTAAAAATAATGTTTTCAAAAAGGGATCCAATGATTCATATGCATGTTTTGAAAGTAGAAAATGTAATATTTTAGACATCATTTTAAGGGTAAATACGAGGAAATATCTATGAGTTTACACACCCATCAGAAAGAGAAACCAACATCTGTTTATGGGAAGACATATTTATGCTAGTCATGTATCGATAGATTTTCAGTATGAACTCACATGGTCAAGATGTCAAATTCCTATATTCATTAATCTAATTAGCATAATAGATATTTCCAGATACAAAGATTTTTAGACATATTACATTTTAGGATCTTAGAATCTCAGTAGCTATTTTTTAGAAAATGTTTTCAAAAAGTCGACCTAAGGGCACCCATGATTTTCAACATAGTCAAACATGTTTTTAGCATATCTTATCTTATGTCACACATAACATAGATAAAGTAGAGATTTTTAAAAAATGATCAAGTGATCCACATGCATATATTTTCAAAGTAGAAAATATGATGCTCTGAACATCATTTTTATTGGTGGATATAAAAGAGTACTCATAAGTCCACACACTCGTCAGAAAGAGAAACTAGCATCAGTTATAAAAAGATAGATATGGTTATTGACTTAGTTATCAACATCAGTTACAAAGCGAGATATAGTCATTGACCTAGTTATTCAGATAAATAGCATTGGTCGTCCATCAAATTTTAGCCTACTAATCGTGTGTCAATAGATATGAACTCACATGATCAGAGTGTCAAATATATGTATTTATCGATCTAATTAGCACAGCTAGTATCCATTAGATATAAAGAGAATTTAGATACAATTTTTACTCAGCTATTTGAGTATTTCAAGATCTTTAAATCCCAATAGTTATTTTCAGTAAAAGTTTTTAAAAAATATTTTTTAGAAAATAGGTCCAAAGACCAATACATAGATTTTAGTGTAGACATGATTTCAGCATAATTTATATCATATTAGACATAGTAGAAAACATAGCAAAGCAAAGAAACTATTACAAGTAATAGGAAAACAAAACAGAGTTCATCAGCTAATATGATAAGTAATAGTAAAGTCAAATAGACAAGACAATAAATATAAGTACATAAAGAATATCAAATACGTAACAAAATAAGCAAGTTACAAAATGAGCTAGAAACAAAACACCAAACGAGAAATAGAATATAGCCTAAAATCAAACAAGTCTCACCACAAGTCAAGAGTACCATAGCATAATGTACAATATATCCAGAAATAGAAAAGTAGTCAAATTCAGGAGAAATCTTGAGTGTTGTAGACCAAGTATATCAAAAAAAAAAAAAAATCAGAAATAGAAAAAGAAATCAGATAAAATTAACAAAAGGTCACCAGTACCACAGAACCCAGATACTATATTAAAAAATAAAAAAAACAGAACTGGTATATTATGTGAAGCAATTAGGAAAAGCTAAAGAAATAAGTCTAGAAAGAGAGTTAAAAGTAGCAAGTCATGTCAATCTAGATATTTCATACTGTGTTATATACATATATCCGTATATATAGTTATGGCATAGTGTGAATCAGAGATATAGTCATCTAGATCCATAGAGAAGAAAGAAGTCTATAAGGCAAGAAATAGGCTAACTAAAGTATATTAGATAAGGAAATATGATAAGTTAGATTTAGAGATCAGAATAGAATGAGTTATGAAATAAGATGAGTAAAAGAAAGAAACTAAAAAGTCATTAGTTAGGAATCTAGGAAATGAAGAGAGCATAAAGCTTTGTGACTAGTCACAAAGCTGAACATAATACAAATTTGCTTGAGGATAAAGATAGGAAGTATTTATTGAATAACTCATCACTCATCTCCTATGGTTTCCTTTTTTGCATATCAGTAATTTGAGGAGCTGAGTTAAAGCATGGGATGTCTAGGGAGCGGGATACAATTTTGAGCGGTTTTATATATATATATATATATATATATATATATATATATATATATAAATGTATGGATGGATGTATGCATGTATATATTCAATTTTCGGTAGATAACATGTTTGGCTTGCATGTTTGTATAATGCTCATGTATATAATGTATAGTATTATGTATATTTCAAGTATTATTGCTTAGTATTAAAATGTGTCTTTCTTTCAAGATATTGTACATCGGGTTTCACCATAACATTATATAAATTTATTTAAAGCTTCTGCATGCATCATATGTATTTATATATGTATTCTGTACAGTTTATATGTATAGCGTGTAATATATTACAGGACGAGGTAGAACTCGATTTGAAAAATCGGTTTGCCAAGTGAGGGTGCCTACACCCTTATAAATCACACCAAAGGCCCATTCCCAAGCGATGTGGGACTTACCACACATCATACTTCACCCCATCCAGGCTTGCGTCCTCGCAAAGGGTCTCACTCCCGTAGGACATGGGCCACCACCACGGGGTCACCACCACAGGGTCCACCAAGCTCTCACGTAGATAAAGATCCTATGTGGATAAAGTGTCAGGAGCCCTGAGCTCTGATACCAGATGATATGTTACAGGACGAGGTAGAACTCAACTTAGAAAACCGGCTTGCCAAGTGAGGGTGTCTATACCCTTAGAAACCACACCAAAGGCTCATTCCCAGGCAATGTGAGACTTATCACACATCATACTCCACCCCATCCAGGCTTTGCATCCTTGCAAAGGGCCTCACTCTCGTAGGACGTGGGCCACCACCATGGAGTCACCACCACGGGGTCCACCAAGCTCCCACATGGATAAAGATCTCACATGGATAAAGTGTCAGAAGCTCTGAGCTCTGATACCAGATAATATGTTACAAGGCGAGGTAGAACTCAACTTAGAAAACCAGTTTGCCAAGTAAGGGTGCCTATACCCTTAGAAACCATACCAAAGACTCATTCCCAAGCGATGTGGGACTTGCCACACATCAACATGTATAGTTGATTTTATAAAATAATAATAATAGTTTAAGAAGTTTTAGTATGTTGTACAATACTTTCAATATATATTTATATTTTAAGATGCTCTAGAAAGCATGTTTTCAATTAAGCATTTTGTGTGAAACTTTTACTATATATTAAAAATATTTAATATAATTAATATAAGAAGAAGAATAACTAGTGAAAGTATTAGTAAAAAGTAATATATAGCAACGGGTGTTACATGCATCTAAAGTAACACAACAAGAAAGTCACATTGGCAAATCAAATACACAATAGGGTAGGAAAGAAGAGCAAAAGTTAGCAAGAAAACATTTAAGTAAACACACCAAAGGGAGAGGTAAGAGCTTCGACAATGTGAAATAAAAAAAAAAAAAAATCTCTTTTTGGGAGATCAAAATTTTTCTTTTTAATTTTGGTCCAGAGAAGTAAGTGGGGAAATTATGTAGAGTCTTAATAGCCTATGACTTGAGTTTGCCATGGCAAAACATGACACACACACACACTTCTCAATGAATTATTTAAGGGATTAAAATGATTGGATGTGAACGCTTACAAGTATCAAATTATCACATTTTTCTATTGAAATAATTAAACCTATTTTTATTAAAAATATCAAACTTTCAAATTTTTCTTTTGAATGAACCAAACTTTCGAATTTTTCTATTGAAGAAATTAAAATTTCACTAGTTTCTATTGAAGATACCAAACTAAATACTTTGCTTTCAAAACAAAATAAAACAAACAATTTTAATTGTGTATGTTCAATACTTTCAATAATAAATACTAAAACTTTGGTCTATTTTATATGAAAATTCCTTTATTCAATTAAAAAGATTGAACTTTGCCTTTTTTGTAAAGAGAATAAAAAAAAATCGTTCCAAATTTTTTTATTAAATAGATCAAACTTTCAAATTTTCTTATTCAATGAGCTAAACTTTTACTATTTATTACTGAATGTATCAAACTAGTCCCCTTACTTCAAATAAAACAAAGCAAACAATTCTATTAGTCTTTGTTTGATATCTTTAATAGCAAATACTAAAAGTTTAGCCATTTTTTTTATAGATTAATTATATTTGTTTGCTACCTTCAATTAAAAAAAAAATACTAAAAGTTTAGTATTTTCTATATATAAATTATATTTGTTTGATACCTACAATAAAAAATATTAAAAATTGATTTTTTTATAAAAAAAATTTTAAAAATTCAATTCATTTAATAGAAAAATCTGAAACTTCATTATTTCGATGGAAAAAAAAAATGTCCTTTGATAAAAAAAGAAATGATAATTCAATGCTTCCAAACAATGCTATCCAAATTTAGACCGGGAAAGCTTTATACCACAATGGAAAATGTAAATAAAAAATAATTATATGATCATCTATCTATCCATTTTGTCAACCTTTCTATTGTTTTTTATGTTGTTTTTCACGCTCATGATCCTGAAGATGCCTAAATCAATACTATACTTGTTCTCATGCTTAAAGAAGTCAAAACCATGGGCCCTCATGTCTTGTTGTGTCGAAACGAGACTCCTGTAATCTGTTCTAAAACGACGAATTATATCATTTATTATTTTTTTGTTAAAATATATTATATCTAAAAGGAACAATATGCTAGAACCCTAAACTACATATTTTGGAACAGGTGCTTACTAAAATTCCCTTTATGTCGACAAACTTTAAGAGATCCTCACATATTTTTATCTTTCATGAACTATTTGATTATCAAAATCACATATTTATAGGTTAATTACTATTAAGAAATATATTCATAATCTTTATATAATTATATTTCTATTATAACAAATTATTTTTAAAAAAAAATCTTAAATTTCGTAAAGAATAACATCAAATCAATTTTTGACCGAACGCAAAATCCAAACAGTAACCATTTAATGTATTTAGACATAGTACTGTGTCACGAGGGTCAAATTCGGCGTTTTTTTTAAGTTCATTAAGTGAAATATTGCCATAGTCATGAGGGAAGGCACTGGAGCTCTTTTTGGCTTTATCTGATGCAGAGGGGTTGTGTAAAAAGTATTGTATTTATTTGAGCACCACAGGATGTGGGTTTGTATATTGACGACTGCACGTATTTGGTGGTTCTTTCTAGTTGGTGGAGCTTTCGATGAACGATTTTATGCTAGCCAGTCGTGTCATGCCACCGTCTATCAATTGGCAAGCAGGGCTGGATTCGAGCCGAACCGAATGCAAACAGTAACATGTTCGTGTTCGGGCTCGTTCGTACTGTTCGAGTTCGGGTTCGTATTCGTGTTCGCCGAATATTTTTAGTTCGGGTTCGTATTCGTGTTCGGTTCGTATAATTAAGTTCATATTCGGTTCGTATTCGTATTCGTATTCGTATTCGATTCGTATAATTCATTTTTATATTTATTAAAAATTATAATTAATAAAATTTAATTTAAAAAATTATTATTTTAAGTTCGGGTTCGTATTCGTGTTCGGTTCGTATAGTTCGTGTTCGGGCTCGTTCGAACCGAACTTTAAAATTGCAGTTCGTGTTCGTGTTCGTGTTCAGGTTCGTTCGGCTCGTTTCGGGCTCGTTCGAACCGAACTCAAAAACGAACCCGAATATATTCGATTCGAATCCAACCCTATTGGCAAGTCTTGTAGGTTGTGCTAGTCCATGACCTCTTACGTCATGCTTCTACAACTTGATCTACATGCTTTTACAGACTTACCTATCATATGATATATTTTCATTTTTTTTGTAATTTTATTTTTTATGGGTCTTATTCCCAGAGACCATCCAAAAAAAAAAAAAGGTTCAAGCAATATAATAGAAAATATTAATATAATAAAAAAAACTATATTTTGTATATAATTATGTATAATTTTTTGGTTTAATTGTTACTGTAAACTTTACATAATCAATCATATCATATAAATATCTTTTTAACGTAACATAGGTCGTCAAAAGGATTTCAAAGACCCATCCAAATACGAATGTCAAGATCTTTCAAAAAATAGATTTTCATTCAAAGAGTGTATAATCGTATGGATAAACTCATACTGACTTATCAATTTGGGATTCAATTTGGGAGTTAATTGCACCTTCAAATGATATAAATACTATTGTTACTTTATTCATGTCAGTAGCATATTTCTATACAAGCCTTTCCAAAAAAAGATTAAATTATCTCAGTAAATGCATTCAACCAATTCCAGTTTTTTTAATCATTAATATTTTAAAAAATTTTATGAAACCTTTTATCACTTAGTTTTTGACTTTTCGAAATATATTAGGCGATGAATTAGTAATTATTGTTAACCCTTTGGCATGTCTCGACGTAAGAACAGAAAAAGTAACGAAATTTCCGATGGTCTCCCGCCAAACAAAAGAAAACACAAAGCTAATAGAAAATATTAAAATAAACCTAAATCAAGTGAGAAAGGTCATAAAAATGACAACGAGAGGAGATGACAAAAACAGAAGAAAATACAATGAAAATTATAGAATAAGAAAAGCATAAAGAAAGAGAGAGTACTGAGGAGCAATGTTGGATTGCCTTACAGCTATGAAAAAGGAGAAGTACTATGATTAACTAGAAGAAAAAATTGAACAAAAACAAGAGTGACTGATGGAGACCACAATTATTTTTCATATATTTATATTATGTATATTTTTCTGTTTAAAATTAATTTTAAGAAAAATAAAAACAACCATGTTAAGATGAACTCCATAACTTCTGTAGTAATTTGTAAGCAATATTTTCAGATTCAGACCCATATTGATTTAGTGAAGGGTCAACTCTGAGTCAACTAGTAGTTAGATCAATATACTGTTTAAATAGATATTAAAAATAATTTTACTTATTTAATTATTGAATATTACATTTAAATTATATTTTATAAAAATTAAATTTGATTTTAGTGGTTAATCATGTCTGCAAACAAATTTCTCTAATTTTTTAGACACACACAAGTGTATGTGTTTGAACAAAATAACTTGACGATTAAACTATAAACCAGAATGATTTTGACTAATCATTTGTAATTCATTTTGGTTCAATCCGGTTTTCAAAACCGTGCTTGAAGCAATATTATTTAAAAAATAATAGTAAATAGTTATAAGAGTGACAGTAAGAATTCATGAGCTACATTAATAAAATGAATTATTTTAGCTAAGATTACAATGCAAAATTGAGAAGAGACTGTGAAGGGAAAGAGAGAGTGTGAAAATAAGAAACCTTGTTTTCAAAAGACAGCAACCTTGTTTGAGATTGAGGGTGATTTGAAAGGCTATCTAGAGCCAAAATTTTCCTAAAAATTAAAAGAAAAATATAAAAGTTTGATGTGACAAACCACCAGTAGTGTGTCTTTCCTGCTTCTTTGAGAATAATAGTTAGTTCCTGACAATATGCAGTGTCATTTTTTACTGTAAATCTTTATAGATATCATGTTGCAAAAAATTACAATGCAAGTTTCTGCCTAGATCATCCTAAAATATTTGAATGTGTTACACGTAAAAGTTAAATATATGCAATCAGATCACTCAGGCTGCGTAGAAGCCAAATACTCTAATCCCTATCTTCCTCCCAATATGAGAATCCTTTTTCCCATTCTCAACCCATCACTGATTTGGGGATAATGGAAAATTCACATCTCCTCGTTGCAAGAAAAAATTCTCTTTCCTTCTCTTTCTCATCCATGTAAGAAAAATTTCAGGGGAAATTTCCATCATTGTCTCTACACTATCATTTTTAGAAAATTAATAAAATATTTATTAAGTATCAAGACATATTTATAATAATTTAAAGCTTTTAAAAATAATTCAATAATTAAGGGTTTATATGATATGTAGGAAAGAGAAAACTAAAGAGGGGATGGATCAAGAAGAGGATAGGTAGGGGATATATCTATTTATCAGAATCCAAGTAGCACTCATCCAATCTAAAACAGTTAAGGAAGACCAATCATGCTCTCGCAATGGCTGACTTAAGCTGAGCCGACCTATTTCAAAACTATCACAACACAAGGGGTGGATAAGCATCAATTCAAGTCCCACATTTGAATAAATCTCAAGCATCACGAGCATCATTTCTGGCAGTCCAAGGCCTCTTTATTTATCAACCAGCTTCATACGAAGCCAATGAAAAAAAAAAAGAAAGTCAAATCAAATGAGAATCGGGCCAAAAATGAGCAAAGAAAGAAGAGCCCTAGCGCGTATTGTAGATCACAGAACCAACAGAAGAATTAATTTTGAACAAGGTTGATATTATTTAATAGATGAAAGGCCCATATATATAAGCTTTACAAGATATCAAACTCTTCCACACTCTCCACTGTTTTAGCAACAATAATTTCAATTGCTAAAGACTAAGAATAAATAACCAACCAACTAAAGACTAGGAACAAACAAATAGATAGATTGACTTAGTCAATTATTAAACTAAATAAACAAATAAGCAAATAAAATAATGAGCTAGTGTTGATCTTTTAACACGTATGGCCACGCGCATGCCCATGCTTGCAAGGGAGCCCTGTTGTGCAAGCAAGTGCACACATTCTGCGTGATGCACGCACTCACACGCACACTTCTACTCACTATGATGCCATGGCCTCTATCCTACACAAAAGCCTTCTCACGCGCCCGTGCCTTCTTTCGCATGCCCATGCGTGTTCTTCCTTTAGTCTCCCGCTACAGCATGGCGCCCTAATGCTTGGATTCTACCTTATACTTGAATTTTTTGCATTTTCAAGCTAGTATTACATGCTTTTGATTCCATAGTTGCTCTAATGCTCTAGCCTTGATATTTTTGAATTTTTAATGACTTTCAATATGAATTCGAATATCAATGACCCTTGATATTCAAATCGAAGATTCAAATCAAGATCAATTCAATCAAGAAAAAGTCATATGAAGATACAAGCATGCAAATTATGATATTTTAAAATATATTTATATTTAAATTATACATTGTAATTAGATTTAGGCACTTATGTAATTTGTCTTTTTGTGTTTTCTTTTATTTAATTTAAATTGTATTTAAGTTAACTAAGGTTAGCTAGATTTTAACTATGGTTTGTATCATACCTATAAAAGGCAATCATTCCATTGTAAAATGGAGCTTTTAACAAAATGAATATTAAAGAACTTTCACTTTGGTTCCATGAAGCTTGGTGGCTCGTGTGAATGTATATTTCTTTTATCCAATCTTTTTTACAACTGAAGGTTGGAGGTGGAAGTGAGATTTAAGTGGATGGACAATTTCTTTTAAACTTAATTCAAACCTCTTTTATCTTTAGTTTAACCTCAAGGTGGTGGATAGTCATCCTTTAGGCTTGAGGATTTTTATCTTGCAACTCATCACCAAGTAAGTTGGATTGTATTCAAATTGATGGCTAATCCTTTAGGTTTGAATTCAATTACTTACGAAGTATTTTTTAAGTTTGTGTTATGTTGGAACCTCATTTTCCTACCATTCTTTGAGGAGAACTATTGAGCCTTGAAGTAGAGTTAAAGATTGCATAGTTTAGGCTGAAGATTACTTGAAAATTTGATGTTTTAAGGCTTGTTTGTGGCTGAGATTTTAAGGGTAAAAATGGAAGATTTTTTGAGAGACTTACAAACTTCTCATTATTAATCATCTATATTTGTTTCTGATTGTGAGAATTTTAGTCATCCTCATCCTTATTTATATTGGGGAATTCCCTCCTTGTTCAAGAAAGGGTAGACAAAAAATCAGATTTTGTGAGCTAAATTGTCATCTTTACTGACTCAATTCTTTATCAAGTTTTAACAATTTTCTCATAGTCAATAACATTTCCTACCCAAGATTTGACCTAAAGACCCTTTTCTATCCCTAGTTAATATAAATAACACTTTCTCACCCAATTAAACTCTATTTAAAATAAAATAATAATTTTACCTTCTATTAATTTTGAAAATAAAAATACAACTACTTTATATATTAGATTCAAACATTTTAAACATAATAATTTAACTTTTAAAAAGGCTTAAAAACTAATAAATCAATTCCTACAATCTTTTTAAAAGACTGGTATTTTTGAAATTATTGAGGATATATTGATATTTTATAATTTTCAAAAGACTTCAAAACCTTTTTGAATTTTAATAACCCCTTAAAATTTTTCAAAAAGAATCCTAATATTTTCAAAATTATAAAATATTTTCAAAATTTATAGGTAGATATAAACTGAGTCAGCTCAGACTTGACATAGCGGTCAGTTTGAATAAACCAAACACAAACTATAAAAGTCTAAATTCAAGTTTGAGTTGAGTCAACTCAAACAATTCATCAAAAAATCATTGGTAGAGTCATCTTCTCTCACAGTTTTTTCTTCTTCTTTGATGAAGTTTCTTCTTATCTAATGATTCTTCTTCTCCAATGACCTTTTTTCTTCTTCTCTAGCACTTTTCGATTGCTTCTTTGACAAACTCATCTTCAGCTCAAGCTCAAATCCACCTTTGTTCGAGTTCAACTCAACTTCAATCCACATCTAATTGTACCCTATCCTTGTTTTTTTGTCTCTCCAAATGGAAGTAAATTGAAGAAATATCTGGCTGGTCGGACGGATAATGAGTGACCAATCCACAGTGGATCAATTGCTACTCTCGAAAATTTGAAAAAGGGTTGTTGCTTCAATGACAGGTACACTGGGATTACATGACTTTGATAGGTGCCGAGAATAAGGAACCACTTTTTATCATGAAAGATTTGGATGTAACAAAAATCACATTAAAAACACACAAATATATTCAAGATCAAGAATTAAGAGACAGAAGAATCACTGAGATTTCTGAAAAATACATCAATTTTCATTATTATGAAACTTAGGGTTTACAATTCCTTTTATATGATTCCAGAATAACCGAAACAACTAATTACAGCTGTAAAATCGAATCTACACCAATTAATCATAACTAACATAAATTGAACGAACCAGCTTGACTCATCTTCCAAACAAATCGAACGAACCAGCTTAGCTTCAGACTCCAGCTTTCGCAGCACAAGACACACAAGACAGCAGCTTCTGCTCTGATATGCTTCTTTATATTTCTTAACCAAAACGCAGCGTTTTGGTATTTATTTAACTTGCACCAAACCGCAGCGTTTTGGGTCATAGGCCAATCTCCTTAACATCTTCCCTCAAGCCAAAATCACAAAGACTTTGTGATAGCTGGCTTGCACTATACAATTTCTGGAACAAACCACTAAGCTTGAACCAGCAGAATAATAACTCTTTTCTCCCTGAATATCAACTCCTTGCATTCTTCAAATTGTGACAACAGACTTGCACTATACAATTTCTAAAACAAACCACTACAAACTTGAACTAGCAGAATAAGAACTTTTTCCTCCCTGAACTTTAACATCTTCTGAAATACATTTTATCACAACCAAACCAATTTATTCCTCTCTGAACACTGACCTCTTACAAGTTACTGTAGCAACACTGTCAACTTTAACCAAATGCCAGCAGAATCAACTC